>JAJHUR010028336.1:824-16661 GCA_027495735.1 Lutjanus campechanus | reverse complement strand
CACACATGCTTTAACCCGTGTATGCATGCGTCTGCACACCTAAACAGTGTGAGCTAAACTGCGATCAGACCTCACGGTTAACAATACTGACAAATACACCCACACACGAGATTAATGCTGCAGTCATGTGGATTCAGGCAGATGGTAGACGGCAAACCATATATTTAATTATTGGATGAGAGCAGGATGATGAAATTAGGTGAGGACGGCAGAGAACACTGGCAATGATCAGGGGCAGTTCTAGGAGGAGGGCAACAGGGGCCAGTGTCCCTCTAACACTGAGTTTGGGCTCCACCTGTGGTTTCCTCTCCAAGAATTTAATCACACACAAAAAAATTAGCACTTTCCTACAATATATGATATGGCACTGCAACGATATGGCACACTGCAACAAATATCAATCATGTTATTAGAGCTGAAATGATTGATTGGTTATGAATTAATTAGTATACTAATCACCAACTATTCTGATAATCAATTAATCAGTTTGAGTAAATTTCTAAGAAAACAGTCTTTGATTTCAGTGGCATGATGTCACTAAATGTCAACCTCTTGTTAGCAACTTACTTTTTTCAGAATTCAGGAGTGGAGTATTGACTGATGTATTTAACATCATAGAACAAAAGGTGAAAATCTCTTGGACTTGTGTTAACCAGAATTATATTTTTATATTATTATATTTCAGATAAATAATGAAAAGCCCATAAAAACCCCCCACTGATTTCCAAACAAGGGAACTAGAAGTGAAAGCTAACTCATATCTGTGTTTTAGGACTCATTCCTGCAACACTCTATTCCTATTGAAAGTTCAAATCTTTAAATTTTTGCAGTTCTCTGCAACAGTTTACAACTAGATATTACATAGCACAAGGAAAAAATGTGCAATCAGACAAGAAGTTAATAATTCTGGGGATGTACCAAGTTCAGTGTCCTTTCATGATTCATGCTGGAAATGACCTTATTTTCACTCACTGACTCTCCATTTCCTTTACATTCATGTTCAAAATAGCAGAGGACTTGAATTTGATACACAAAAAGCACAAATTGGTCAAAGGTGGATGACCCCCAGACCCCAAATGGATTTTCACTACTTTACTGAAGGTTTTAACATCACAAGCTATCAAATCCATCACGTGTTTCATTCATGCTGCCACATTTAAACATGGTTATTACATTTTGATATAGATTTCTTTTGCTTTGTGTCCCCGGGCAGGGGTCTGATAGTAAGGTGTCCCGTATTTTTCCACTTAGAAGGTGGCAACTCTGGCTGACATATTTACATTAACCTTAACCAGAGGTGAAATACTAAACAAGGAACCCTACAAGACTGTGGCTGATGTTCTTCTTGGCTTTAGAAGTAATGCTTGGTTACTGTGGGTAAGCAGCTAACATTAGAACAGATAAGCACAGTGTTTAATTTGGTTTTGGAGAGATTGGGGGAAAATTTATCCACAGGGGTTCCTCAAGGGTCAGTGCTCGGCCCTTCTCTCTTCACTCGGCGCAGTAATCCACTCCCATGGTTTCTCATACCATCGCTATGCTGATGATACCCAGCTCTTCCTGTCATTCCCCCTGGAAGACCACACTGCCTCCGCTGGCATCTCATCATGCCCTGCTGATATCACCACATGGATGAAAGAACACCACCTTTAACTTAACTTCTCCAAGACTGAGCTTCTTGATCTCCCAGCCAGTCCCTCTATACAACAAGAATCCGTATCCAGCTTGATTTCACCCAGCTCACACCTACAAGGTCTTGGCCTTGATAGCTCGGTTGTGCCATTTTTCCCTGCACAGCATCAGGAAGATCAGACCCTACCTATCTGAGCATGCAGCACAACTCCTGGTTCAGGCTCTAGTGATATCAGGCACTGACTACTGCAGCTGCTTTCTGGCAGGCCTCTCAGCATGCATGTTCAAACCTCTACAGATAATCCAGAACGTGGCGGCACGTCTGGTTTCCAACCAGCCAAAAACAGCAAATGTCACTCTGCTGTTCAGATCACTCCACTGATTTCCAGATGCTGCCTTCATCAAATTCAAGACCCTGACACTCGCCGACAAAACAGCAACTAAAACTGCTCCCATCTACCAGAACTTCTTCATCCAGGTCTCCCTCACGCTCTGCCAAAGACGTTCAATCAGCAGAATCCCTCTCAGGCTTTAAGAGAAGACTTAAGACCTGTCACGGGTGAGTTTTGGACCCAAATGCAGTACACCAAACAGGAGGGAGCGTTGGTAATGACCTTTATTATTGCAGAGCCTAAACAGGAACTAGGCAGACAAAGATGCACAGGAACAGTCTGTTTTTGGGCTCTGAGCCCACATAGTCTCTGGGGTCCAGGCTCGAGGAATGGGTAGAGCTGAACTGAGGGACAAAGGGAGCAGACTGACCAGACAGATGAGCAGACGAGGGATGAGCCACAGGGTAGTGGGGACCAGACGGAGAAGTCGGGACCAGGTGAGCAGACAGACCAGGCAGGTGAGCTGACGAGGGACAAGCAACAGGGAAGTGGGCACCAGGCAACGAAGTAGGGACCAGGTGAGTAGACAGACCAGGCTGCGAAGTTGGGACCAGGTGAGCAGAACAGAAGGCTGTGGTGGTTTCCCAGAAAACAGACGAGGCAGGTGAGGCCAAAGCAGGCAGGGTTTGCAACCAGAGAACAGACAGGTCAGGAGTACTGGAAAGGCTTCCATGAAAGTTGAGAACGATCTGACAAGGAGTGAGTGTGCTGGAGAGGCAGATATGCTGGGCTGATTGGGGATGAACTGCAGCTGGGCTTGCAGGTGAGTGGAGTTGGGCTGATTAGGTGGGAGTGGCTGGCAGGTAGAGTGGAGCAGAGGTATGGAGAGTGGAAAATTACTGGGACAGAGGGACAGGAGGGAAACTGGGAGAATGTGAGAACACTGGGGCAGAGGGATAGGAAGGGAGACAGGCAGGATGAAACTGTGACAAGACCAGCTCTTTTATGAACATGACTGCACAATATATCCATAATTTAAAAAAAATTGAATGCATCGCCACTTGCACTGACTGTAGGCACCTCGTCCAATCAGACTTAATCTTTGCTTCATGGCACTGATTTGTGTTGTTCTCTCCTGACTAGATCCTCGCTTGTGTTGCATCAGCCCTCAGATGTACGTTGCTCTGGATAAAAGCATCTGCTTCGAGGGTTGTGTATTTTACAATTTACAGTTTCATTTAGCAAAGTCTTTAAATGTTAATTTTTATTCTTGTTAGAGTTCTGTCTATGACATTTCAACACGTGGCCCAATCCAAACACTGACAGACCAACAGAGCCTTCTAGTTAGGGTTGCTATGCTATGATTGGACAACCGCTGCTCAAGGGAGGGGCTCAGCAGACATTCAATTAGTTGCACAAAGCACAGCAGGGGAGTCGTGTACAGTACAAACATACACTGACTCATCCATCACTCCTCCTCTACAAATTTCAGACTTTCTATATTTAACAGAAGCGAGCGCATAACACACACACACACACACACACACACACACACACACACACACACACCCTGACTCATCCTCGTCCCTGTCCCTCCCAGCCCTCTTGAAGTACAGAAATAAAAAATTCAATTAAAATGCCAGGAGTGGCGAGTGCCGTGGAATCACACACATTCATTACTGCCACAATCTGCCGGGCAAGGACACGGTGGAGAGAGGTGGAGGTGGAGGGGGAGGAGGTGGGGGGGCGTCTCTGTTTCTCCCCCTCCTTCTCTCTCTGTATCCGTCCGTCTTTCCCACCGCTGAGCGTCACTCTGAGCTGATAATAGCTGAGCGAGAGAGAGAAGGAGACATGGAGAGAAGGAGGGAGAGAAATTAAGAGGCCAAAGTCATAACAGTGATAATGGAGCCTTTGATTGTGACGATAATTCAGTTATAATTACAGGAGACAATGTGCTGTGGATTGGCTGTGTGTGTGTGTGTGTGTGTGTGTGTGAGAGAGAGAGAGAGAGAGAGAGGGAATGTTAAGGAGTAAGAAAATAAAAGGTTACAGAGTGCAGAGAGAAGAGAACAACTATCAGGTTCACATTTTTTTCAAGTTACAGGAAACTCCCAGGAACCTAAAACTGTTCACCTGCTCCACCTCAGCTCCTCTGATGGAGACGGAGGTGTGTGTCGGTGCCTCCTTTCTCCTAAAATGTTCAGCTATTTGCTTTTGTAGGATTTGGTTGGTTTTTGATGTTGAGCAGTGATTGTTCTCTGTGCAACAACTTGCAAAACTGTAGATTTCCCTCCGATATTAAGTCTCATCGTAGATTGTAATCCAGCTGATGATGATGGTGCAGAACTGAAAACTAGTTTTGGACAAAACAAGATATTTGTGGATGTCATCTTGGACTTTGGTCCATAAAATGTCAGAAAATGGTGAAAAATGTTGATCAAACAACTAATCAATTAAGATTAGATTAAAATAAACAACCAATTAATCAATGATGAAACTAGTTGTTAGTTGCAGCCTTGAAAACACCATATTAAACAATTTCACCACTTTTTCTGTTGAGGCAATTCATTGCTTAATACTGTGATACTTGAATTACATTACTGACTATATACAGGTAATTAGTAATTCTATCAGTAGCCCTCTCAACCCTGTCAATATGTGGCCACTCCCAGCTACCAAAAGCAGTATGGCACTTCACATTTAAATGTAATAATTAAATTTAATGTTCACTGAGACTCACCTAGAAATAACCAACAGCTCAAGACTCTGAAAAACTTGAAGGCTCTTTAAAAAACATCAGGGGATCAGAGTTAAAGACCAAGCAGGAGACTAAAATTCAAATTAAGATGAAAATTAATGCAATCAAAATAGAATTGACAATGTTAAATGCTAAATTACAACTTCTAATGAAAAACACTGAACACTAAAATGGCTGCTGATCAGAAAAGTTAAATCCCCATCAAAGGTTAAAGTTCAGTCCAGCAGCTTCTCCCGTGCCCACGTCCTCACTCTGTCAATCCAGTTTCCACTCAGCACACCTCCCACGCAGACAACCAGGGCTCCTGAACCTCATCCGATGGTCTTCCTGGGCAGCAGATGTCCAACTGCTGACCCAGGCCTGAGTGAAACTGTGTTGGCAGACACTGGCTGCTGCGCGTCATCTTAGTCATTGCGTGGGTATCAGCGGAATCCCTTCTCTGTGTGGACTGTTTCCACAGCGTCTGCTGCAACCTGCTTATCCCCACATGACTGTGGATACAAACTCATCCATTACTCAGGTCTATGAAATCTCAAAAGTTTTGTCTCCTGAACCAAACTGCTGCAAAAAGTAATGATCTCCAGGAATCTTGGAAAAGGGCAAGCTTTTTGAAAAAACACTGATTGGTGATTAGATGAACCATCTGTCTGTCACATCTAACTTGGGCAAACTTCAACCAATCAGATCAGATCAAACTCTTGCAAAAGTCAGATGAGAGAAGAGTGAAAACATCTTTTCATTGAAGAAATACTCCCCATTGGACGGTGACAACAAATGAGATTTATTTAGAAGATCTGTGACTGTTAATACTATTAAGATATGTCTTTTATTACTGCTCCCCGTGAATCAAAGTGTGTGCGTGTTGTGTGAATGTGTGTACGTAGGCTCATGTGGACAGCCTAATACTCTTTGTACGTTCTATGCTCACGTGGATTAGGTGTCATTCATGTGTCCTCCGTATGTGTCTGTTTCCCTCAGGGTATGGGTGGGTGGATGGGTGGATGGGGGGGTGGGATATGTTATATTCATTTATGAATTACAGGAAGAATGGTGTGCATATATGTATTTTTCGGTTGTGGTTTACAGATGTTGTTTTTGGAATTGTTAAATATGTACACTTACTAGGGAACACCATTAATAATAATAATAAAAATATTGAATGTGAAGAAATACTTCTCCAGTTCTGATATAATTGATGCTATCGCAGTATCTATGCTAACCTCTTTAGAGGTCGTTTCTATGGATGCTTCTCACTGTCGTCACAGTTAAAACTATGACCAAAACTTTCAGTAGCCCCTCCTAGGACACTGATTGGCTGCACCGTTTTTGGTGTGGACACAAACAGATAACTTGTAGCTTTGCAAGATGGATTCTCACGTGATTTAGCAAATCCAGCTGCCTCGCAAGGTAAGTAAGCGCCACTCAAGCCACTAAAACAGCTCTGACCCATTGAGGTAAGGACTCCACAGATCTCTGAAGGTGTCCTGTGGTATCAGGCACTAAAACATCAACAGTAGATCCTGTATGTTGCAAGGTGGAGCCTCCATCAGACTTGTTCCATCTCATCCCACCGTTGTTCACTCAAATTGAGATCTAGAGAATCTGGAGGTCAAGTCCACACTTTGTTAACACCAGAATACCTTCGTCTACCACTCCATGGTCCAGTTCTGATGCTTGTGCTCATTTTAGGAACTTTTGGCAGTGGACAAGGGTCAGCATGGACCCTCTGACCGGTCACACACAGCAAACTGTGATGCTTTCTATCAGAGGCAGTATCAACTTATTCAGCTTTTTGTGAGTCAGTCTCTCATCTGTGGGATCGGACAAGACAGGCCAACCTTCCCTCCCCACGAGCATCAGTGAGCCTTGGGCACCAATTCATGGTTGTCCTTTCTTGGACCACATTTAGGAGGTACTAACTTCTGCAAGACCTGCTGTTTTGGGCTTTGACCCAGGTGTCTAAACACCACAATCTGGCCCTTGCCAAAGATCCTTATGCTCCCCATTCTTCCTGCTTCCAACACTTCAACCTCAAGAACTGACTGTTCACTTGCTGCCTGATATATCCCATAACTTGACAGGTGCCAATGTACATGCATGTCAAACTGTGGAATGACTGAAATGTCCACAAATGGAAATAGAGACAAGAATGAGTGAGATCATGGAAGACAAGAAGACTGGTGGAGCAAAATGCAGTCCAATACAGTCCAATACAATAAGCTCCAATATCTCCAGTATCATAAAGAGACTGTCAGGGATTAGCTGTCTGCTGTCATCCCAGAAACTCCTGATCTTGGGGCAAGACCAGAAAAGATGGCAGAGGGTCCTGTCACCTGACTTAAACTTGTCACAGGTAGCAGAGAGAGAAGTGAAGTATAAACAGAACAAGTTGGTGGTCGCTCAGTTGGTGGACCATGTGCCCCATGTACTGAGGCTAAGAGTGCCCTTAAGTGGACGAGGGTTTGACTCCTGCCTGTGTCCCTTTGCTGTCTGTCGTCCCCCGACTCTCTCTACCCATTTCCTGTCTTCACTTCAGCTGTCCTATCCTTTAAAGACATAAAAAAAAAAAAATATATGTCTAAAAAATGGAATGAGCTGAAGTGTAGCAATGATAGAAAATGCTTTGATCCCATCTAACTCTTTCACCCATAACTCATCCGAAATCTCTACACCAGTATCCTTAATCCAACCTCTTTAAAGTGGAGAGAAGGGGGTTTGCTAGAGAAAAGAGACCGACTGTGAAATTAAATGTTTTAGATGGATTTTAGCCATGAGGTCATAAAAGTTGTGTTGTTTGGGCATCATATCAAAGTGAAAGTTGGCTGCAAACCTTTGTGCAAAAAGGCATTTCAGTGTTCAGTAAATGTTAATATGAGGTTTCAGGAAATGAATTTGCTCCATTTACCATTTTATCAGATCAAAACAACTGACAGACACTCTTTGTCTGTTTTTTTTTCCTTTTGTAAATCTCCAAATTGTTTGACACTCGTCCAAAACTGTCTGCAGTTGGGTTGCATTTAGGCGGATAGTTGTGACAAGGAAGAAGGATGTGTGGAATAAAATAGATGCTATTTATAGTTCTGCTGCATCGGTTTTGATTCTTAAGTCTCTATCATGAGTGTGACAGTTTTATAGTAAACAAATAACACAACTTTGCACTTTCAAATAGCATTCAGTATGTACGTTAAAGCCCACTTTTGCATGCAGATGATATGCCAATCCCCTTTAACTTCCATGGAGAGCTGATCTGTAGTCAGGTAACTTTCATCATCATGGTAACAAAAAATAAACACGTGGTTAATGTTGTAGAATGGTTGCAGTTTGGGTGAAGCAACACAACTACTTGTTTAAAACATGTATGTTATGAAGGTCATGTGATGACTTGATACACGTAATTTAAAACTTTGAATAAAACTTTTTGTTTCACACAGAGGACTGTCACTCGGGAGACGGGGGTTCATGTCCTGTTTGTTTGACCCATCCATCCACACCACCTCCAAACTGGACTTAGCATATGCAGTGCACACAATTTCAAAGTCTGAAGTCGTGTTATTTGTGTCCAGAATAAAGACAACGGGCTGGTTTTACCAGTGCCATAGTAAACTGGTGGAGAGCTCTTTTAAATGCAGTTGTAGCAGCAGTTGAGGTTTGAGATGTTTACTGAAGAAGTTTCATTCCATGTTTGAGGTTATCTACTTGTCAAAAGTTTTAAAAGTAACTTGATGAAACTTCTTCTCTAAAAATTGTCCAAACTGTCACATTTCTTTGTGCCGTTGGCTTCGTTATCTAACCAGCAGTGACACATTGACCAGATGTGGGTTCTTCTCCACCACTAAGTCAGTTCAGCTGCTCCTTCTGCCTCCCCCGACTTCGTGACTTTGTGACTTTGTGACATTACCTTGGTTCAGATGTTTCTGCTGACTCACACACCTGCTCTCCCCACATGACTGAGCCTTCGTCTTTGCTGCCAGCCTTTGGTGACCAACCCCACACAGGACGGTCATTAAAACACTCGTCTGTGTTTCTATCATAGAGGTTTGTCACGAATATGGAGGCAGTTGCCCAAAATGACTCATGGTGTGTGTGGAGCTATTGTGTGGAGCACTAAAATGTAGATTTGTCATTTGTTAGTCATGACATCTGGTGTTTTATCACTTAATAACAATGTCCCAAACTTCTGTGAAAAAAGGCTTTTTTTGTAGCTTGCATATGAAAAGTGTGTGCATACTGCATACACTATATTACATAGATTACATCTATGGATATACACCTCATGAGCAGCTGCACTTTTAAATATTTCTGAAATGAGTATGTGTACCACAGAGAACGATCACTAACTTTCAGTATCTTTCAGGTGAATTTACTGTTTTGATTCAGTCTCAGCCCTCCAAACCTCGAGAGCTCTGATTAACCCACAGAACACTTCCTGCACAGCACCTTCCTTCACAGCTTTTAGAGCCAGATATTTCCCCCAGGTTTTCATGGAAACCAAAGTAAGAAGTCAACAAAGACAAATCAACAAGACAGAAAAGCAGTAAAACGGACAAAAGAGAAATATCTCCAACGTAGAGCTTGTAAAACATAATAAACATGGAAAACCACAATATTTACAGTCTAATCAGTAAGAAGAAGTGATTTAAAAGAAGAGAATGATTTGGCTCCTTAACAGTGACAAATGAATTCATACAGTTTAAGACTGGAAGTTTGTCAAGTTGTTTTTTATAGGTGAGAATAAAGGATTCATAAGTGAACTTAAAGTGGAACATCTGAAGTGATAGTTCAAATTCTCTTTTGGTTGCAGTAGAAAAGTTCACAGAAGTGGCTGTGAGCTGCTCTTTAATGGAAGTGAGGCAAACAAACAGTCTTCATTCTCAGGGGTTTTTCTCACACACGTGATGTGTGAAAAGTGAAAACAAGGCTCACAAAACTTAGATAAAACTAGCAAACCAGGCAGTGCTGAGCAAACATGAATCAAGATTCTGATACTCCACTGTCAGTCCATCCTCACCAGAAAAGCAACCACACAGACACAAGCAGATTAGTGGCCACAGTAGGAATGACTTCAGAAGTATAAAGAGCGACTAAGTCCACATATAAAGAAGTTGGGGTGGATCGATGAATCAAACCAACACAGGACTTTCACCCAGGACACAGAGCTTCAAAGTCAAAATTGACTTAAATATTAAGTTACTTATTTTCATTAGTGACTTCTGTCACTTGGTTAAGTTTAGGAAAAAGATTGTAGTTTGGGTTAAAATAAGTACATTAAGCCAAGTAGTTTTGTTCGCAGATTTAACCAAACGGCGTCACAACTTTAACATGTTTCAGGCCTGAAATTTCATCATTTTAAGGGTTAGGGTTAGGGCCACTTGGTCTGTTGGTGTTGTCAACCTTTTGAGGATATAGAGGCTAAATGCCAGGACAGCAAGATTATCAGATAAAACACTGACCCATGAAATCCTGTATTTAACTTCAGGGTTAAGGATGGTTCTATTTACTTATCTTTATTATTATTTTGAGATACTATCTCATTGTTATGACTTACAGTCGTGACAGACTGATGTTTCAGGGCAGATGAAGGTTTATAATATGGATCTAGTTTTTTGTCACTGTTAACAGAGACTCCAGTCTATGGTTTATATCACGTCAACACTTCTGTCCATATCCAAACAGTCCCTCTTATGTCCTCATCCTGAACACTGTCTCTCTCTCTCTTTCTGCTGAGTCACTGTCTCTCTCTCTCCCACCTCTGGTTCTGTGTGCACTGTCTCACTTGATGAAACACTGCAGACAGAATCTCAACAAAAGACACTGGTGTCTTAAAAACATGTTGAGCAGAAAGAGGCAGGTGAAATCAGCTGGAGCAGTGAGGGCGGGTCATCAGGGGCACCCAGCTTAAGGCCAAATTATAGCCACAGCCTCTGATGTGTTTAAAATGTCAGTTATTTGCATGTCATTTGGTGCGTTATGAACCTAATCTGTTGTTTAGGAGTGAAGACATGTTAGCATCGCCTGTCTCTTGCTTCAAATGTTTTCAGAAACATATCTGACTGTACTGTTTAGCTGTAATTTTAAAAAAAATGTCATGTCACCACACTATTTTTTTCTTGCATGAAAATGGACCAAGTCCCAATTCTAAGTTGCATGTGTCTCAGCGCTTCCTCACCTGTTTTGTTGCTCTGATTGGTTGTTGGTTCATGTATCCAGAGGCATTTTGGTCTGCTCAAAATGAACTGAGGGATTACAGAATAATACACACTTATTGATTAAGTCTGGTGATGCCACCCTATAGGGCAGCATAATTTTTTTTTATCTGAAATGATCAGTTGCCCAAATCATCACCTGCTTTACACATGAGGTGATGAATGAAAGCACCACGCTTACTTGCCAGCATATTTAAAGTTTCTATCTGTACATTTGGAAACGGAGGGAGAACCAGCAAAAACCAGTATTTTAGACAAAAGTGTCCAGACACAGAATCTGTCCTGAAACCTTGGGGGGAAGCAGCAGTATTCTTCAGTGAGAAATCCTATCATTGGATGCTCGGCTGAACCTCCCCTGAGTGCTAACTGACATCGATTGTGGTGCTTCAGAAACAGATTGCAGACGGTTTGTTTCCATTGTTTTGATGCTCCTCAGAGAAGTCGAGGCTGTTTCATGCCGTTACACACCACTTCTTTCAAGACAGAAACATTTCACTTCAGCTTGAATGGTGATACTAAGAATGATTTATCACGGTTCACCTTGCCCTTTAAGAGTAATAAATCGCTGCTAAATGCATCTGAGATCATGGAGGACTGCTGTAACTGCTTCCATTGAACTTTACATTCCTCGTGTACTCGGGTGCCTCCTCCATCAGCTGTAGGTGGATATATCTCCAGCTGTCAGAAATTCACCTCATTAATCTGTCAGAGAGGGAAAAGAGGAACATTAAAGAAGATTGCACACTGATTTGCACACATCTACACTTCTATCAGGGCTGCATCTGTGTCCGTTTTGAAGCAGTGCCGTGGTGTCTGCTGACAAGCTTTTAGAAACACTGACATGTCCAGGCCTCGTCAGCTCAAAGCCACGTCCGGTCTCTAAATCAGTCGACTGACGAGGCCGACGATCATCAACAACCAGCCAGCAGATGGATGCAGCATTTGAAATTCAAAGAACCAGTCTAAAAATATGTCCTGTTTGCATCTCTCTGCTGAATCTCTGGGGCCTTCACAGCATCAGAACTTCACTGCAGAGAGACGGTGGAGGAGGAGGAGGAGGAGGGTGCAGTTTGTATCTCTTGTGTTTACCACCAACTTTGAATCATGAGATGTATGAAGATCAGTTAACAAATCACTCAGATGCTGTGACAACGAGCAAAAAAAAAAAAAAATGTAAAAAAAGCATTCAGAGAAACAGAAGCTCTGAAATTCACAGATGTGTTCTTGCAGTCGTCTTTGGAGCAGAACTGGAAACTCTGAGTCTGGTATTCTTGTATGTTTATTTATTTCACTCAAATTAGAGAAAAAAATCACAGAAAAAAGGAAAAATGGCTGCATTACAGCTGTCTTATACAACAGATACTGTCAACAATTGTATAATATGTTTTTACATAAAGGACAGATTTAGTCTCACAGCCTCCGTCCTGCCAAACTTCTGTCCTTGTAACCTCAAAATAATAAAAGAGGCCTTATTAGCAACACAGCTAATGTTCCCTGAACTGATCAAAAGCCCACCAGCTGCAAAGTTGTGTTGTGATACCCAGGACCTCGCCACCTACTGACTGGGGGTTTTTAAGTGCAAATTATTTGTTTAAATAGCAGCGAACAAACCTTTGACCCTTGTATTTTTTCAAGGACTCATCTTACGAGAAACAACGCTCAACTTCCATTCACCTCAGATGTCACCGCCCCAATATGAAGGACAAACCTAAAGAGAGTCTCGCCCACTCCTTTCAGCGGGCGTTCATTTTTTCTCGAGCAGATGTACTGTGATGCATTTGGATAAGAAGTAACTCGCTCCCAACTATCGATTTCCAACTTGTAACAGATTGCAGCAACATTACACAGTTAGATGGAAGGAAAGCGGTATTTGCACAAATAGCTACAATCAGCCATTAAGGGGAAATTCCAGTATTTTTAAACCTGGTTCCTATGTTTTACATATTCTGGGGACTAAATGACTGATTGTAGAAGTGACAACATGCTGGAAAAAAACCTACATAGTTAGATCTGTTGTTAATACTTTGTATTTATTGTCATTTTCTCGTTTACTTACATAAGTTTAAAAAAAAAAAGAAATGCTGTTCCACAACAACACACCTGTTAGCTAACTGCAACTAAAATCACTTTCAGATTGAAAAGTGCATGTTTCAGACTGGGTTAAAGAGGAAACAGCAGTTACATCACTTTGTTCTCCACTGACAGGACATGGGCGTTGTTCGACCTCTGCCTTGATTGGTTAGTTGTGATGATTTTTTTATGTGCTTGTATATGTTTGTCTGGTTTTAACAGGTTTTCATTCATTTTTTTCAGCATCCACTGACAGGTTCTTGGATGTTTTCAGATTTCTGAATGTCTCGTTTGTTTCTTTTACTGAGAAAAAACCTTTTGGCAAAATCTGACACATTAATTCACACTGATGTGAATTAATGTGTTGCCCATAATAAACAGACACATAAAGTGAATAAGAAAATCATTTTATTTGATATTTTACACCCACTCCATCTGTGTCCCTGTCTGCTACCCGTTCATTGATATTCCAGATGTGTTCCAGCCAAAGGAACAAATATTCTTCCTGAGCTCGACACTTTTTCATTTGTCAGTGTCATCTTCGTCACTGTCTTCCTCTTCTGTCTCTCCCTCCTCCGTCTCTTCACTCTGTCTATCTCACTTGTATCCTTCAGCCTGTGAGTGTGTTTGTGCTGTTACACCCAGAGGTTGATGTAGGTATGCATCATCCCGACCACCTGTCACTTCACTGTTTGTCTGAACGGCGCCCGTTTGCATCAGACGTGTCACCGATCAATGGGCCAATTACAGCGGTCTGACCTGAAGGGTCGGTGATGATTGAGGAGAGAAAAGGGAGGGGAGGGGACTCGTGGTGGAGGCTCCTCGTACGACATTGTCAGACTAACAAGGTCACTCAGAAAATGTCATTCACAAACACTGGAAGTGACAGTAAATGGCACATCAGTGCACATGTACAGTGAACAACTGATGCACCCACGAACACACACACACACACACACACACACACACACACACACACACACACAATATTACATGAATTTGTACTGAACATGACAAGTAAAGAGGACAAAGTTATGCTAAAATTAAACATGAACAAAATAAAATGTCATTGAATTTGAAAATAATTAGGGGAACTCAAAACATGAGTATGTCATTATGCACATTGTTTTGAAAAGTAGTTCATTTACATGCATGCACACAGAAATATAATAGTCTCAGTGGCACAACAGCTTTACAAATTTGTATTTTTGTCACAGTGTGAAGGTGAGACTTCATGTTTATTCCTCTTCGTCTGTTTGTGAAAAAAAGTCCGAGTGAAAGAGGAGCGGACGAAGGGGCCTCGTTTATAAAACTCTGGGGAAAATCCACACCAAATGTTTGCATACGTATAAATGAGGAAATCTGCATGCTGCAAAACAGTATTATTGTAATCTTCTGTACACCTGCCAGTGCGTGCATGTACACGGGTCGAACACACCACCTACTTCAATCCATAAATTAACCATAATTTGTAAAAGAGACGCCCATAATGAATTCTGATGTTCATTTAAATGTCCTTCATCAGAGCCCGACCTATACTGGAAAAGTTCAAATGCAGATGGCTTTGAAATTATTAAAGTTTATTCATAAATGTTAAGTGATGGATGAGTTTTAAGAAGTTTTGTGTGACATTAGATAGCAGATCCGCAAAAGGTGCAGTTCCAACTGTTGTGTCTCCAATTCAAGGCCAATAAAAGTGGACAGAGGAAACTGTTACAAAATAATAAGCAAGATAATTCACTCTTTTAAAATAACTTTGAGAGATTTCTGTTTCTTCTGAGTGAGTGATGTTAGCTGCTGTTCCTGATTTTAGTTGTTTTTCGGATTGGAGGGTTAGTTTTTTCATAGTTCTAAGAAAAGTTAGATCAGTGTTTCCCGCTTCTTTAATATGACAAACCATTGTGACTGATAAATCTTGCCATTCCTGCCATTTGCACATCATCATATATTATCTTGATACATGCATTTACACATTAAATACTTAGTGATACTAATACTGAGTAGTTCCAACTGAGAGGTTACTAGGCTGCTGACAAAGGTGGTAAAACACTGATGCTAATGTTAAAAACATGCATGACCTGCATGTTTAGGTGAGAAGATGAAAAGGAGACGACTGGTGGGTGTCAGGCCCCTTTATCAGGGTGCTTTGGTCACCCAGGTCAAGTGTGACTTTGGTATCATGTGTCCACTTCCTGCATGTGTGCAGTGCATCCAGATGTTACATGCTGACTCTGGCGGTCAGGGAGAACGAAAAAGAACCTTTATTACATTTCTGAGGTACTTTTTGTAGCTCCTACTTAAGAGTAGGTATTCTCCCAGTACAACAGTGAGTGTGTGGTGGTTGGTCCAGATGTAACTGTTTGTTGATTGGTTGAACACACGAGCCAATGCAACACTGGCAACCACCATTTTAAAAAAAATTCCATGCGGGACATTAGCCATGTGAACAACACAACAGATACCTGCACTGACAGTGAAGTCCAGGCTTTAGTCGTGTTGTGCAGAAGTGATGTTGCCATGCCAACCACAGAACTGTTTGGTCTTAAGGTATTTAGGGTGCTGTATGGGAGTAGTTTGGGAGTCGACGTCGTGGACGAGAACAGTTTTGTCTGAGGAGAAGCCGGCTGGACTCTCTTCTGACCCGTTTGGAAACTATCTGCAGTTTTAATGAGGACAAGCAAAGCTCAGCCCGACTCCACCTGCTGACACTCAGCTCCTCTGTGTGGACCACATCAGTATGTCCTTCGATTTGCACCTGTTTCATGAAAACAGAGTCTGAATTATTCTGAATAATTCCAGCTGTGTTATTCTGCATTTTTGCAGCATAATCTCGAAGGCTACA
>JAJHUR010028285.1:0-13331 GCA_027495735.1 Lutjanus campechanus | reverse complement strand
AAATTACACTCTGTGTGTGTGTGTGTGTGTGTGTGTGTGTGTGTGTGTGTGTGTGTGTGTGTGTGTGTGTGTGTGTGTGAAGTGTCAGCATGTTGCTGTGACTCACTGATCCGTCAGTAGGGTTGATGGTATCGTAGTTCTTCCCGTTCTCTGCGTCCTCAAACTTTCCGTCGATGAAACACTGGTACGGCATCTTCACTGTCATGTTGTTCACTTCTTTGGTTGCCTGGTTACGACACAGCAGTAACAGTACAACAATCACAAACCAGCCGCCCACAAACACGAACTTTTGTTCATAACTCATAACGTGTGATGAAAGCTCAGCTCCAGTGAGACAATAAAAGTGACAGACTCACATAGTCGATGACCAGCTCCTCCTCCTGGTCCTCTCCTCTCAGCCTGCGGACGAACATCTGGATGAAGTCCTGGAAGGTGGTCGCCATGTACACGTCCTCGGTCTGCAGCTGGACGCCAGCGCACTTCTGCTTCACCTCCTCCACCAGCCTGCACACAGACACAACGGCATCAGATACCAGCAACGCTCTCTTCATCTTGTTTATTTTACACAGAAGTTTCTCTAGGATCATAACGGGCTGATTTCTTATTTGTCTGACTTTGTTACTGGGATTATTTTGTTGTGTGCTGTCAGCTCAACAGGCTCACAGCAGCAGACATTAATGTGTGGTTGTCACTGGCACGGTGGTAAAACTGTGAAAACTGGGTCTCACCCTTGGATTTAATATTGTATTTTAAATCCTTCCAACTGGAGACATGCTTCTCAGATGAGGTTAAGAAAATAAACAAAAATACTGCGTATGTAATAGTCATACTGAGGATATACGTCTGTGGACTTTTGGTTGGGCTTCAAAAAATGCCTACTTTTGGTATTAATTATGGACATAACTACACCATAAACTCAAGCTATGATAATACGCCAATAAAAAAGTCCATGATATGATATTTATCACAATATTAGAAATAATGAATTGTTAAATATTAAACTTAAAATCCTTCTTTAAGAAAATAAAAGCAGCAGTCATGACATTTACATGACTTGTCTTCAGTGATGGATGTTTAAATTATGCATGCGCTATTGCAAAACAAAAACCCTGTAGCAGTCTTTCATAAAATAAAATAAAAATAATAAAATAAAATAATAAACCATGTAATATCACCATATATATTGTCACAGTCTGATACGGTGTTGAGACTTTTTTATTGCGATATTCAATACATTGTTATGTCCCTATTATTAAATGAATTTTAAGTGAAAAAAAAATTTCTAAGTAAATTATGCAACTAAAACTTTATATTGAATAGAACAGCACTTTTGAAGGTTCTGTTTATGTCCTCTCTGTGTATCCTGCTCAGTGGTCTGAACCATTGCAGGGCAGACATACGTCACTTTCCCTTTTGGGTGAAAGCAAGCTCTGTAACAGTGCCGGCGTCAAATTGAAAAAAAGTAGTGGCAGTCTATGATTTTATTTACTTTCCCAAAGAGTGAAGGTCAGTTAAAGAAGAGCTCTGTGGCTTCAGACCGTCTGCACAGAGGATGAAAATGATAAACTGTGGGACCGGAACACATCTGTGATTTCACGCTTCATCACAGGTTAGTTAATGATGTTACTGAGTCAAAGCTAATCAGGAAGTCAGATGATGGTGCAACTGATGTTTTTAAAATGAAAAAATATGGCCCTACCATGAAACACCTGCTGTTAGAATGCAGTTTGGTTTAACAGTCTGTTAACTCAAAAGCCCGCTGGGAGCAGAGGGTATTTAAATGTTAATAATTCACATAAATTGAGCTGACCTGCCTTCATGAAGTATGAAGTAGCATGAAGTAACGTCAGTAGTGGAGCTGAAACTGACCTGTTTCTGCTTTTATTGGCTAAAAGACTGCAGAATAACTGAAATACAAATTAGGAAACAGCGGTTCTGCTTCACCACAGCGATGGAATCAGGTCGAAATCTTTCCTAGTATTGTCCCCTGAATTTGCTCTCTTGCTGTGCAACTGGCAAAAAATCAAACCATGAAACACTATTTTATCTAAGACAGCATGACTGGAAATAGAAAAGGGAAGAATATTTTTCACAAAAGTATCAAAAATGTATAAATATGTTCTTTGTGTGAAATTATTAAGATCATAGATGGTTACACTGCTTATAAATCACAGACAATTTTGAGTATTAAGGGCCAAAATTTGAGACTTCAGATACTTCAGCTTTAAAAGATGCAACTTTGATGTATGTATTTATTTTTTTATTTAGTGTTTATTTGTATGGTTTTTGAGTCTCTCAAAAATTGCAGTATGTTGCCTTGAAATTTAGAATTTTCTCAGCCTTTTCGATACAGGAAAATGATAAATGTAAAAGGTCTTTCATTTCCACATAATTCTTTGCCAAAGCCACTGCCACTGGAAAGAGGGTAATGAGCTGCATGTGGCTCCAGAGCCGCAGGTTGCAGAACCCGCTCTATACAAACAGTAATATGTAATATTTAACATTTTGAACCTATCTTTCCCAACACTGCTCATAATTCCAGCTGGAGGCTCCAGGTGTTGCTGAGCCCCTGACGAGCCTGATTATGTGGGTGCTTATAGATGAGGACAAAATGTATTTCTAATAAGGCTCATTCTGAGGAATCATTTCTGACCAGTCGCTGCAGTGGCCTCCTCCCTCACCTGACCACATCCATGGAGGCGGCTCCAGACTTGAAGAAGTCTGTGGTGTCCTCAACGGCTGGGACGTTGCTGAGGATGCCCTTCCAGATGTTCTGTGATTAAAAACATTCACAATCAGTATTCAACACTGGCTTCCTTAACTCCCACAGGGAGATGTTACTGTGAATTTGAAGTCAGTTATCATACACTGAAGGCCAAAACAATCAGCGTTTAGTTTACTTGCCCTGATCTCCTCTGCCATCTTCTTCTCGTCATCAGTCAGCTCCACGCTGGAGCTCTCTCCAGATGAGAAGTATTTAGAAGCAGGGATCATCTTCCCGTCTTCAAACTGCAGGTTCTTCACCAGCAGCTGTGGAACAAACACAGTGGATAAAGCAGAGGAACCGGGCCAGCATAGACAGGCTGAAACATGCTGTGTTTGAATAAACCCAGCAGCCATTAAAGCCGCTGCCAGCCAGCAGAGGCAGGAGCACTGCCACACTCAGCCAGACTCTATGTCTGTTTGCTCTCAGTATTTGTTTTGTAGTACAACAAACTCACAGGCTTCCCATCAGTTCCGTACAGGACGAGTCCGTTCTTGGTGACCAGGCCGGGCTGGGACGCACCCTCGATCTCCAGGGGCTGACCGGCTGGTACCGACCCCCCCAACATGGACGAGCCATACAGGGTCACAGACTGAGGAAGAACACACAGAGGAGTGTTAAAAACAGATAAACTGTAATTAACCTGCGGTGTTACAGGTTAGAAAGACATCAAGTGAACCCAAATTGACCTGATTTTTGTGATGTCATATTATAGCAGGTTCCTGTCTTCAGTGTGTGGGACTGTCCTCATATACAAAAGCTTTTGTCAGAGGTTCTTTAAATGTTCTCTGAATAAAAAATTACACAGATCTTCTTAGATTTAAGATTCTTCATATGAATTGAAATGTCAGTTCTAAATTAATTATTATATAATTGACTAGTACAAAAAGAAAAGATGCTTGATTTGATATTACCACACTGTGAAACCACAACACCTGTAAACCCATGATTCAAGACTCCTCCAGGAGTTCACAGCATTCTTAAGTTACTGAATGTCAGGATCAGCCATCCAAACCATCAGTCTGTCTTTACAGCAGACACCCAGTGTGTGTACTTCCTTGTGTGTTCCAGGAAACGCACCTGACCATTAATGACAGTCCATGCACCGGGGACTTTGTCATGGCCGCGGATCCAGTTGTGGATGGCCTCAGCCGGCTGAGCCATGTTGACCTGAGGGACAGAGAGACAAGGGAGTCAACATGCTGACGCCTCAGATTCACTTTCAGACCAGGTCAGTGAAATTTCTGAGAATGAGAGGGAAGCCCAACAGCTGGTGGCCACTAGCTGAGAGACACGTGGAAAAGCTATGCTGGAAACTAACCCTATGCACCAAGAATAGAACTTTTAGACACACTGCCAGCAATGTGGCTGCAAGTGACAAATCAGAAAGCGGCTAGGATCAGCCCCACCTCTGTCTTTTCCTTGTAAGATAAACAGCAGCAGCAGTTACATGTTGCACCAGCAGTAAATTTCCATGCTGTTCACTGAATGAAGGTGTTGTTGCACTGAGCAGCTGTCCAAAAGCTGACGGCAGCAGAACACATGCGTGCATGTGTCTTCTTCTGTGTGAAAATGTGGCATCTTGGGCTTCAGTGTAATGATGTCAGAGTCATGTAAATAATGATCCATATCTGTGTTTGATGTGAGGGTTTTAAACATCTCATATTCAGAATAATTCAGGTCATCACATCTAGCATTTATGTTTACGTACAACACTTTCTGTGAGAAATGAAAGCAACTCATCATCAAGTATGGTACTGGAGTACAACTGTTCTTAACATCCCATTTTGGCTTGAACACACACACCCTTCACACGTTCAAAAGATGCATTCAAAACCATACACCCAACCCCACCACTGCCCCCTCTGTTCCCACAGTTACCTCATGACCATTTTATCCTCCCCTCTAACAGCTCTGGTAGATCAGTGCTACAGTGTCCACCTTAGCTTTCTCTATGACTGCCTTAAAGGGATAGTTCAGATTATTTGGTTTTAGGTCATGGGGTTCTTATCCATTGTCAGTGTATTTATTACCTTTAGTAAATGGCGGTTGGCACACCCCCAGTTAGGAGAAGCAGAGAGGGGCACCAGCTCGGAGGCTAAACAATGTACTGCTGTGGTCAGGGCTAGTGACAAAAAAGCTCACCTAATATAATAAGTATTAGTTAAACTGTGCACTATATTTGAAAGACCTTTTCTGTTGGGAAACCACCATTACATAAGCTAAAGATTGCTCTCTCCAAACCAACCAAACTCCACTGATGAAATCAGTCATTTTACCTGACAGAGCAGAAAAGAATTGCTGGTTCACCACTGCTTTGACTGATAGGTTTGTTTGTGCTCTTGTGTGACTTCTGTGTTTTTAAAGGATAGTTTGGATTCACTGAAGTCACGCAATAACACAAATGAACTAACAGATCGAGGCAGCTGTACATGAAAACTCTCATGTTCAGTGAAGACCAATGACTGATTTCGCCTATGGAGTTTGGTTGGTTTGGAGAGAGCCATATTTGGCCTATATAATGGCAGTTTCCTACCAGAAAAGGCTGTATGACAACGAGGTTAAGTGGTGAAAATATTCTAAATATAGCTAGGTGGCTAAAATGCCTTTTGTAGCTACCCTGTCCACAGCAGTACATTGCTTAGCTTCCTACACTCGTACTCCTGCTGCTTCTCCAAACTGTTGATCTACTGTAGGTATGACACTGACTATGTATAAGTGCCTCTTACAACCACACTTAAATAATCTAAACTATGCCTTTAATTTGACGCATTTAAGGCACCTAAATGCCTACATAACACATCTGATTGTCATCAAGAATTTATAAATATTGTCTATATCATTTATAACAGTTTCCTAACTGGAAGTGATGCGAGAGAGTGAGTGAGTGAAAAGATGATTTTTTCAGTTTTGTCTAATGGGGATGTCCTAACCTGCTCAGTGCGTCAGCAAACAGACCTGTCGCTTGTGTTAAAAAATCCTGGCCCTGGCTGTATTCTAGCCAAGTTCCATGCAGTTGCTTGGTCTCCAACCTATTTTAACTTGTCAAAATCAACACTGCCATCCAAGATCATTGATCTAGTGATTGGTTACAGCTGAAATAATGTGATGTCTGTTGTTTTAACCAGCCACAGTTGACTCAAAATGAGAAGCTGCTACCTCCATGTTTTTCATTCATCTTTGCTAATAATACACAGCTGAGGAGAGATAAAAGGTTTGACAAGAGATTCGTTAGCGGTTGGAACTTCTGGGTATTTTGCCAACTGGGAACTAGATCCAAAATGGAACCAGCTTTTGGAACCCATCCCTACGTCTCACTCACAAATTCCAAAACTTCGATTTCCGAGCCAACATTGAAGGGACCCTGACAGGGGACCAAGTTGTCCCAAAACTCCACCACCACTGATGACCAAGAGGATCAGAACTGAACAGGGTGTCACACATTTGTCCAGGATGAATATATTGTAAAATAAAGTTTCAGTTTTGGAGTGAGAGCTCTCACCTTGGAGTTGGACTTCTTCTGAATGCCTTCATAGCTCGCTCCTTCCTCTGTCTGGGGAACTCGAGGGGCCTTCCCATCAGCGATGAGCTGCACCGACTCCACCTGTACCAGAACACAGTGTGAGTGCGAAACCTCAGTGTGTGGTGTGTGACTGCGACTCTTATGTCAATATGTTGTTAAAAATCTCAGAAGACAGGGAAGCCTGAGTAGGAACTGGGCATAATGGGAAAGAGACTGAAGATATGGATCTTGACGACTTGACGGATTACTCAGTTTCAAAGTTTCTTTATAAATGCAAGTTCATTTTCTTCTCTGTGTGATCCAAACTGGTGGTTACCATGGCCTTGATGCCCTCTGGGAAGAGGAAGCGGTTGTAAAGTGTGTCCACGGTGTCGTTGGGCTCCACAGCACACTCCCTCTGCAGCAGGATTGGTCCGGTGTCCAGTCCGTCATCAGCCCAGAACACCGAGAAGCCAGCTCTCTTATCACCGTGGATCAGGGTCCTGGAGACACAAACACACACTCACAGTTCTGGAGCAGTGCCATAACACACGTATTTTTAGAGCTGATAGTGGACATAAAGTCGACCATAAACCTGAGAAAATGGAGCAGACTCAGATAAAGAGAAGATAGAAGATAATTGCACCTGGAGGAATGAGACGGAGGCAATCAGACTGTTGATAAGACTGTGAAACAAACAAGCTGTCTACCAAATTCTGTTACGGCTAATTGCAAGCAATTTTAGAATATATTATCTTGCCTAGGTTCATATTATACAACATTTAAGATAGCTCTGGTGTGATTACCTCATGATTAGTAAGTTTTATCGAGCCTCCAAATAATTTTGTCCAAATAACTTTCTCCTTTGAAGTCAAGTTTAACATATCTTCTCTGTCTCTATCAAAATTAAAACTATGTCACAATTGTTGGGTATCTTGAAAGTGGAGTTCTGACAAGTCAAGACTTAAGAGATCTTTTGATTCTGAATTACTAGAGATGTTCCAGTGCCATTTTTTCCTTCTTGATCCAATGCTGGCATGTTTTCCTCATAGTCCATCTACTGAGCTAACCACCTCTAGCTTTATTCATAGTAAATGGACAAACATGAGAGTGTTATCGATCTGGAAAAGAAAAACACCTGTATATTCCCCAAAAAGACAGCCTGTACTCACTAATTTTAAATGACATTTTAACAGCTGGTAGTAATGTCACCACTACCAAACAGCCAGATTACCCATGGAGGTAACATTCACAAAAGTAGCTGGGGTTCAAATCTACATGTAAAAGTCACTGTGTTTGAAGAAAAGATAGTACAAGCTGTGTTTCTACAGTTGGAATCTTTGGAAACAGAAGCTTTTCATTTACACACAGTGATAACATGAATGAGAGATAGTAAGGGTGGAGAACAGACAGACTTAGCAAGCAGGATAGATAAGAAAAACCAGCTTGCCAGGAGGTTGGGGTCAAACAGAACTGGTTTAAACCTCCTGTTGGACAGACAGATAGCAGCAAACCCTCCACATCCACTCTGACCTGGAAAACAGAGAGGATCAGGACCTGTGAACTTATAGTCCTTTAGTTGTTCTGGAGCACAGGACTAGTGAGGAAGCTTGTATAACTTTCTTTTTAACAGTGGTCACTGTAGCTACAAGCAAAGGTTACTGGATGATGATGAGAAAACATATTGCTGATAAATTACACTTTTGATTTGTATGAGAAATAATTATGTTATGTCTTCTGGGCTGTTTTATGACTATTGTTTGATTTTAGCCTTTTATTTATTTTTTTTCCTATTCTTGTGTTTTTACTTCACTTATATAATTTTATTCAATTTTTCCTCTTATATCTCTATGCTTGCACTATTATGTTTGTTTCTCTCCCATTGTGGAGCTGTACTACCTGAACCTGTACTAACCTGCATGAACCCGTATGCTAGGTGATATACAAATAAAGTTTGTGTTAGCATGCTAGCACAGTATGACTCTGGGTATCTCTCTTCCGTCTTTGAAAATCACAGCAGTCTCCATGTGACAAATGGTGGCTGCTTTATGTTCATATATGACAAATACACAAACAATAGAGCCCAACAGTGACTGTCAACTTCTTCAGCAGCTCCAGTTCCTGAAGTGAATTTCTCATTTATTCACTCCACTGACGTTTGTGAGTTTTAAAGCTGGAACCAAATCAACCAACAACGAGATGAATCATAATCATAAAATATTTGATTCTGTGCAAACAAAAGATTGGAAACGGATTTAAAAAAAAGCCAAGTGTACATAATTATTTTTAAGAGTGAAGAAACTACTCATCCCATAAACCAAACAAAACTGCTCTTTTCTAAATTGAACTTTTGTCATTAATATAGTGGTTATACTGTTAATAACACTGTTGTTATATCTTGTAGACTTATTGTTAATTGATTATATTTAAATGACATAAATGATATTCACTTAATGATAATGATATTATTAATATGATTCATGTTAGCTGCCTAACTAGTAAGCCTGCGAGCAGAACTACCCCTTCACGGGGGTGGTAAGATTCTCTGTGGTCATAGTGAGCTCCACCAATCAGAGACGTTGCGGTTAGACTTTAGGATTGTGGGCATTGTAGTGACATTGCAAATAAAACATACTTTTCTTAAAACACAGTTGCTATCCAACTGACATGGCTTCTACAGGAGCATATACCATCATTTCACGATCTAATACCTCATTGTCAGTCTACCTTGGATGGTTATAACATTATGTCTAATAATCTCAATCCTATATTCAGAATATGAACGGGATTTTCACTTCTGAAACCTCATTGTTAAGCCCTGTACACTGTATGTAATAAACTGAATTCCTATCATATGTCCTTCTGTTTTACTTGCTTAACGATGGTACACAAAGTGACTATCTTTTTAAAGTGGTCATTAGTGGTTACATGTGGCTGTGCTGTGGCAGTGACAACTACACAATGATACAGAGAAAGGTTTATTAATTCTGTTAATGAGCTGTAATTACTGCTGCAATTAAATTAAGAAATAATGTGATGTGATACATTTCCCTGATTGAATGCTCCAGTTTCTCATACAGTTCCCTGGCAGGCTGTCTTCTGCAGTTGTCAGTTAATGTTTTAAGTCTGTGTTGTTTCTTTTGGCTAACTGCCACCATCTGTTCACTCTCAGCAGAGAGTGTCTGTTGTCTTCCTCACTTATTTACGGCTGCACAGTGCCTAAACAAACAGTCCCGGGCCTGTTTGAGTGAAATGTGTTATCAGTCATTACTGTGAGGAAAACACTGAGGCTTTGTGAGCGGACCTGTGATGTAAACGTCATTGTTGTCATTTTTTACCTCTGTGATTCGGAGTGGGCAGTGAGCCAAAAGCAAAGCAATGATACCCTTTTATCTTGACGGAGGATGTTAAGCCCTATGTTACCTGTCAGTGCAGGTACCATCAAACCAGTAACACACACACCCAATAGGGAAGGGACAGATACCTTTACTTACAACTCAGCCTGTGAAATGTCATAACACTTGGTTGAGACCGAAATGTTTGACCACAAAGACTTTAACAAACTGAATGAGCGGAGTTTGAAAGAAACGGACATTAAAGGGGCCAGTATACTCCATCAGAATTTGTTGTTATTGTTTGAATGACCCCCTCCTCCCCATGTCTTTCTGACCATTTTTGCAACTTTCTAAAACCAACGATGCAGCATTCTCAGAGGTGACAAAGTAAGCTGGGTTTGAACTTCTCTCAAGCACGAGAAAATCGATCCGAGTTCCGGTTCTGGCAATACTCTGCTGTAATTGACTGTAATTAACAATACTAACTTCCTGTAATTGGTCCGAAAACCTGAGCCATCCAAACAAATGCTTTCATGCTAAAAACGACCTGAACCGTAGTTCAGTTTGACCAAGTTTCAGCTGCTTTGTGCGGACCAAGGACCACGGAGGGTTTCACACCTGTAATTTTGGTTTGGCTCAAACTGAAAAGTCCCAATGTCTGGACCATACAAGGTATGGCTGATGCTTCAATACTGTACTGAAAGCAGACAGATATAAAAAGAGAGTGTGATCAGTGTTTCTCACCAGTTGATGGCCGAGGCTCCCCTGTGCAGCGGCAGGATGGAGGGGTGGTAGATGATGGAGCCGTGCTTGGGGTTATCGATGACGTTCATGGGGATGAACTGGGAGCAGAAGGGCATGACGTTGAGCTCGGCGCCAACCGCCTTGTAGGCGTCCACCACCTCTGGGATGGGCTTGCCCTTGACGCGCCACCGGGGGAACTTGAACACCGGTGTCCCGTCCTTCTCCGCTGCCACCGCTGAAAGAGAAAAGGAGGGTTTACTGATCCAGTCCAGAGAGCAGGAGTATGATGACAACCACAGTTAAACTTTGTGATGGACTCTGATATCTTTGCTGGGCCTAAAAAGGTCTTCATCTCCACACCACGTCTGTAGCTTAGTTTTGTTTAAGAAGATAATAAACTCAGCATAGGCAACAACTCTACGGCAACTCTGAGTGGACACTCTACCTCTAATACAGAAGGCTTTTAAATCGAGATGTTACGATAGTAGAATAAACAGTGCTCAATGACTGTCAGCCATCGCAATGGACAATAGAAGAAGCTGTTGCTGCTGATTATTGCACAACATCTTCATGTCTACTTTGTTATATTCTTTGTTATTATCTTTCTATGTTGCAGACGTGGTGCTGAGACAAAGATCCTTTTAAACCCAGCAACGATATCAACGTCCATCACGATACCTTACTGAGGACGTCGCCATATACCAGTTTGGTAGACATCACCCAACCCCAGTCCTTAACGTGAAAAATGCCCCCAGCTTGCAGCACTACATGTCACAACCACAGAGGTAATAAATTGAGAAGGGTCATTCCAGTAAACACATGTGGAAGTCTCTGCCACTTACTCCAACTCCAGTCAGAACCAGTTCTACCTGCTGCACCACCCGCACTCGGCTAAGCTGCTATAAAGCTGGTACAGTGTAGTTTCTTCAGTTCAATCCTTCAGCTGGCACACTTTGCCAAAATACACCACTGAGGTCACATGACACCAAAAGTATCTCTAACAGCTCACAAACCCACATGTACATGTAAGCTAGAACATGCAAACAAAGGCCGGCCTACATCTGAGGACTAAGGTTGGGATGACAGGACGGAGTATCATGAGGAGGTCTAGTGTCAATTTATGTAGCGCTGTCATGATTATGGACAATTGATTGTTATACAAGTAATTGTGATTAATGGTTTGTCATTCTGTTCATTTTATGCCACTATTATAAGCCTTTCTGCTTGCCTTTAAGGTTTGTTAACAGGACAGCATAAGGCAGATAGGGGGCTTTTACATCTAGGATCTGGGCCCTGATCTGAGTACTCTTGACCTCAAAGTCCAGTTTATTTAATTAGTGTAAACACTGTGTACTTGGGTACAGTTTGCATCTGGTGTGAAAACTACCCGTACAAAACCAAGGAAGAGGAATACTGTTGTGATCTTATGATTAGCAGGCTGTGCAGGTGATGATGCAAGTGTGCTCGGGTAAAGAATAATAGGGATGCACAATAAATATTGGGGCAAATAATTTACTGATCAATATTGGCCTATCCAATGTTTTGCAGTAACACATTACTCAGTAAATATCACTGTAAGAATACAATTTCCAAAACAGAACTTGAATTACAGCTACTAATCCAAGTAACTCTGATTTGCTTTTTGACAAACAAGGCATGGCAAACAGGCATGGTATGAAGCAATGTACCTATCAGATTTACTTCCTGGTTATACAACCCACTGAATATGCGCAGTAGTGTTTCCCACCTTGCCCCTGCTCACAAGTTCCTGCTTGGCCCACAGATTATACATAGTGATGATGTCACACATTTTCAAATAGCCTTTTTGCCACAAGAAAAGTTTTACAAATATCGAAACTCCATGGATCAAAAGTTCATAATAGAAAGAGTCATTTCTGACCTTGTTTGCAATTCGAGGTGCACTGACAACACTTTTACAGATGTTTCTTTTATAATGGCGGCTTATGGGAGAAAAGGCTTTTTGGGCTGGTGGGAAACTTTTTGCTGTAATGCTGCGAGTGGCCACTGGAAAAAATTTGGCAGCAAGGCTGAGCGACAAGCCCTTGTCTAGTTCTATTATAAGTCTTTGGAAAACAACCAGGACAGAAAGCACGGGGTGGATAGGTCATATATATAATAACTTGTGTACTATGGCCATCCACAACCATGTTCGGCAGATTTGAAATACATTTAAATTAATTTAAATTAATTTAAGCAAATGTCTACTACTAACCCTGTATGGATGTGATATGATTACTATGAATGTATGGCCTAACTCAGATTAAAAAAATTTGGACTATAGGATGCTACTAAGAAGTAGCAGGGTTCTGTTTCAGGGGTAATAAATGATGCAATATCAGATTGGTGCATCTCTCACTGATACCCAATACAGCATAAAATGCTGGAGGCATTTTCAATACTGGCATGGGTTTTGGAACAACACTACATTAAACCACAGCAGAAGAAGAGGGCATGATAAGATAATTAAAAGAGCGCCAGTCATACCAGTGGAAAGCACCATTGAAATAGTGATGGAAATATGATATTTCTGTTAGTTTTATCTGTGAATGGAAACAATTCTACAATTATGCACTGAAAGAGAGAGAGAGAGAGAGAGAGAGAGAGAGAGAGAGAGAGAGAGAACAGCCTGGCTTGATATTTTCACAGAACAATAAAATATTGTTGGATTTGTAAATATTTACAATATGCTCAGAATTGCAGGGGAACATGTCTGGCAATTATGACATATTTCAAATTAGTGTCAAATTATCAAATTAAATCATTTCTAACTGCAAATTGTGCCCACAGGATCTTTACATCTATCTTAACAATATTAGTTTATTCTTATCTCACTTAAGTCTTTTTATGACCTCACTGTCTGTATCTAAAGGAACAGCTCACCCCCAAATGAAAAATAGAGTTTTCCCTCCTCCCTGTAGTGCTACTTATCCATCTAGACTGTTTTGGTGCGAGTTGCAGAGCACCA
>JAJHUR010028260.1:0-16684 GCA_027495735.1 Lutjanus campechanus | reverse complement strand
ATTATGAGTCAGAAAATAAAAGTGAAAGAATAATCATGATCTATCACCACTTGAAACGTATCTACGTAGTTTTCAGTTGTGGTGACACTGTACTCGCTACCACTTTATTTGGAGGTCAAACTTAAAGTCAGCATGTATAAAATGTTGGTAATAATCGCTCATTGCAATGAAAAACTTTTTGCAGACAACTACAGAAAGTACAGCGATAGTTTGAGTCATAATTTTACCCTCCACATTCATTTTCTCCTTAAATAAAGTCTGATTTACTGGAGGATTGTTCCTAACTTGTTTGATTTTCCGACTGTTTCTTGATCCGTCAGGCTTCTTTTCGTTGACGGCGTTGCGTTGCCAGATCTCGCCCGTTAACGTGTTGTTTTTACTGACATGAATGACAACCAAAAGTAGAAAAGTTGAACCCAAGAAGTTTGATGAGAAGATTGATACCACTCTCATGTCTGTTGATTAAAGCCACAGCTAGCAGCTGGTTAGCTTAGCTTAGCACAATGACTGGAAACAAAGGGAAACAGCTAGCCTGTCTCTGTCAAAAGACAACAAAAATCTACCTACCAGCACCTCTGAAGCTCACTGATGAACGTGTTACATCTTGTTTGTTGGTGGAGTATTTTTTGGCCTGAGCAGTTGCCAGGCAACCAGTGGAGACTCGAAAAGTTGGTTCACCTGTGCTGCACCCGAAATCACGTACTGTGCCCTACATACAGTAACATGCACCACAAAATGTGAACTACTGGTCGACATACTTTTGTGTAAATAAACTGTATCTTTTCTGGCACACCGCTCAGCGTGTCTCATGTCACTTCCTTAGAGCCTGCTTGCCGGTTGGCGTGTAACCATGGTAACCTGTGCCAACGATTAAACTAATTAAAAAAATATAAATTCCACCTATGAGAGTGAAACTTTACGTACATTTAAACTGAAGCATATGGCGTCGTCGTCACTTCTGCATTGCAAGTTGAGACAACTCAACATTTCAAGGCACCTTACTGCAATTGATTTTTTAGGTTTTGAACCTACTTCAGACTCTAAAGTTTTGAAATAAACTGGGAAAAAAAGTTATGGCGACCTATAATCTTTAGCTGAGATAATTTACTTTTACTTTACTTTACTTTTTTTTGCTCAGAACTCAAAAATCTGTTGAAAAAGTTGCCTGGAAATTTTGAGTTTTCTCAACTTTTTTGACTGTGTTGTGGAATATTTTTGCTAGTGTAGTATGGAGTTAGCTCCCCTGGCTGAGAAGTAGTACACTTCCCTCCCTGTTTCCAGTCTTTATGCCAAGCTAAGCTAACCTGCTGCTTCATATTTACAGTGCAGACATGAGAGTGGTATCTGCTCATCTTAATTCTCTGCCAGAAAGCAAATAAGCATCTTTCCCAAAATGTTGGACTTTTCCTCTTAATCTGATTCTTGTTGAATAAATGCAATTAAAGTTGTGTTTGGAGTCGAGTGGAAGTGAAGAACAAAGTCAAGCGTCTGAGTCCTCTGGCCTTGTTGCCCTCAGCTCTTTTAAACCAAATGCAAAATGACAGCAGAGCTTCATAGAGCTGCAGGGTGTCAACTGGGTCTGTCCTTTACAGCCTCAGACACAACAGTGAGACTAGCGTCAGAACTAAAGCAACTGAGTAATCGACTGACAGATAATTCTTCAATTCAGTACTTTTAATAAACCAAAACGACAGTTATTCTCTGTTTGCAACTTCAAAATTTGCCACTTTTCTCAGTTTTATATCACAGTAAACTGTAGATCTTTGAGATTCACCGTGAACATTTCAGGTGACTTAAGTCTCGTTTTTCTGGGGGTTTTTTTGTTTGTTTTTTTCTCTCTCCAGCGTGAGGAGGAGCTGAGGAAGGAAGAGGAGAAGAAGAAGGCGGCAGAGGAGCGGCAGCGCTATGAGGAGGAGCGAATGGAGCTGGAGAGGCAAGAGCAGGAGAACCGAGAGAAGAGGTACCGCGAGAGGGAGCAGCAGATCGAGGAGCACAGGTGAGGAACGGGAACACAAACGCGTTAACAAAATTTCTGCAAATCTTGGGGCAAAACTGGGCATGTTTCATTAAAAAAACTATTTGCAAGAAGTGCTAACTCACAAATACAAATGTAATGTGTGAATGACGTATAAATTTGTGAATCCTGCAGGTAGTCAAACATTTTGACGGTTTGCCAAATGTGAAAATGTTTGCATGTTAGTGTTTCGGTCTTCTGACTGTTAAACTAACCTGTTTCCCAAAACCATTCCAAATCCGTCTGACAAACTTATGATAAAGACGTGTTTACACCCCAAAAATATCATATCTGAAGACTCTTTTTATGCATGTTGACCTGCAAAGACTCATGTTTTTCCTGGTCATCTCCCAGCATCCTCCTGTCTTGATGATTTTCCCGGGAAGCTCCCATAATTTGCAAGGCTCTCAAACTTTAGAAATATTAGTTATTCCCTTTTGGAAAAGAGTTCTTTAAGGATTGTTGAAATCCTGAAAGAACTCTTTTGTTAAGGCTCCTTTATGCCACGATATAAAAGGGTTCTTCTCTGAAGAGCCCCCTGAGGGTTTTGAGGTAAATCCCTTGGAATATAAATGGGTTCTCAGAAGAATCTCCTGGGTGAGTTATAGATGAAATCCTTAGAATATAAAAGGGCTCTTGTTAGCACCCTTAGATATCGGATTTGTCGATAGAATCCCCAGAAGGGGTTCTGGGTAGAGCCATTGAACCATAGAATGGTTCCCCTTTAGAACCTGAGGAAAATGTTTCGCAGGTGGTTCTTGATATTCAAGTTATTCAAGGGTGGAACCTTTATTAACAGTTCTACTGGGAACCAAAAAGGTTTTTTTTATGGACACAAGTCAAATTATGGTTCTAATTGTCGCCTTTATTTCTACGTGAGTACATGTATCCATAAATTTTGCTTCTTTGTCAAACAGTACACACAATTCACACAACATACAGTTTCAACCAGACTCGAGTGCTAGCTAACTTAACGTTAGCTGTTGTCAAAATGAGAAAACGCTCTTAATTTCCGATTGTTGTCAGGAAACAGGATGTGTTCACTTTCTGATGATGTGAAATCTTCTATGCATTGTACACCGGTTACTTTGGTGTGTGCAAAGATCTCAGGAGTGTCAAGTGTCATCTGATGTGTGTGTTTACGTGTGTGTGAAAACAGGAAGAAACTGCAGGAGGAGGAAGAAGCCAGAGAGAGGTTGCGGAACCAGACAACCATCGTAAGTTTCTGAGTTTTGTGTGTTCTTTGTAATTAGATCAGAACAAGACAATGAACCACAACACAATTCTTTGATTGACCCTCACTGTCCACCATAGCTTTCTGTAGCTAGCTGCAAGTATGAGGTGAAGCACTGCTGTACTTGTGTGAAACACGTCACTCCTGGAAACTCGGTTCTACTCATTAGAAGGTTTCTTGAACGTGTTTTTTAGTTGATTTAGTTTGTTTCTGCTCCCTCTGCCCATCAACCACTTCTCAAGTCACATCTCAAGTCCCAAACAAACACAAAGACGTCGCCTGCACGCCTCAGTCTGTTTTTTGTGCCAGAGTCTCGCTGCGTCACAAAAAATAAAATCAATTTGTGTGTCAGTGGGATTTGTTTTTGAAGAGACCGATTATATGCTGCGTGTGCTTTACACAAACTTCAAATCTGGCAGTGTGTGTCTGTGTGTGAGAGAGAGAGAGATAGAGACAGTTTTATATTTCACAAGCAGACATAAAACTATTACGACATCTTGCAATCAGCTGCCCGCTGCGTCGTAGCACAGCTGTGATATTTCAGTTAATCTCCTAAACGTCTTAAACTGTCCTGCTGGTGGGTTCAGACGCAGCAGTTATATTACATCACTCGACGCGCTTCGGGCGTCGTTTGTTCCTGATGGAAGTGGAGAAGAAAGCAGCAGGTTGTCAAAGACTGGGTTGATCCACCAAATAGTAACACCCAGAGGAGCCGTAATCTATTTCTATAGGCACCGTAACAAGAGAACCGAGTTTATATACCTACTGTATACCTATTAAATACACATTTATACACCTTTACACACCTACTATACACCTTTATACAACTACTATACACCTATTTTACACATATTGTACACCTTTATACATTCTAAGTCTTTATACACCTCTATATACCTATTATACACCTTTTTACACCTAGTATACACCTTTGTAAAACTGTTTTAGACCTTTATACACCCAATATACACCTTTATCCATTATAAATCTTTATACACCTCTATATACCTATTATACACATTTTTACATTATACACCTTTGTAAAACTGTTTTAGACCTTTATACACCCAATATACACCTTTATCCATTATAAATCTTTATACACCTATTATATACCTTTATTAAATCTATTCATTATACACCATTGTACACCTATTTTATATCTTATTCACCTATTATACACCTTTCATACCTATTATACACCTTTGAACATCTTTATGAAGCCTTAAATTATAGTCTAATAATATGTCATCCTATGAAAACAGCTGCTCTACCATCTATGGGTGTAAAAACTTGCCTCACCAGATTTTTAATGTGATCTTCAGTACATCAAGATACAGTTGTTAGGTGACCTGAGAGGTCTGAGTGTCCTAATGAAATGTGTTCAACATAAACCTCAATGCAAAATATCTGCCATTCATTAATTTTTAGATGCTGTCCAAACAAGCGTTGCTTTTACGTTGTAGTTTCTTTGTGGTGTTGATCTTTGCTCCTGTATGTGATGCTTGGTCTCTATCGCCCCTCGCTGGTGGCATCGTGTTATGATTCCCTTCGAAGAGTCTGGACTTCAGACCACTCCTGGAAAATCCCTGTTTTAGAGTATAAGAATGATTTCCTTTTTCCCTGCGTTATGTTCAAATCCTCGATATACAGCTTTGGTTTTTGCATAATTTTTATTCTTCTCCGCAGGCAACAGAGCCGAGCATCGAGGACCTCAACCTGGACAAGAAAAATGAGTCTGAGGTTGAGGTGAGTTTGACACAAAAATGGCAGAGAAACTTTCTCTGAACTCTTTCCTTGTGCTGTTCCGTGTTCATCAATATAATTCAGACTGCAGTATGGTCTATATTTATGTGTATGTGTTCTTGTGTGTGTTCCCAGGAGGCAAAGGCCATCATCGCTCAGCGGTCAGGAAACCCACGAGAGTTCTTCAAGCAGAAGGAGAGAGCCATGACCATCAGTGTCGACACCTCGCCCGTCTCCGTCCACAGGACCGGTAAACTCTTTCAGACTCGCCCGACAGTTCATTACATCTGAATCATTGTATGTCGACATGACATTAATCACGTTCAACATCTCCTCAGCTGCTGCTTCCTCAGAACCAGAGCTTGAATGTTTTATTGTCAGAGATTAATTCAGAAGGTTTTTGAAAAAGAATTAATTACCAGGAGGAAGGAGTTCTCGTCTTTTCTCAGTGGAATCACAACATGAAGGAGTCCACACTCTAAGACTGTGGGATGGTTGCTGTTGAGCCTCAGTGTTTTATGTGATTTTGATTTTAATTCACGTATTTTATTGCTCTACGTTGTTGATATGCAGCAATACTCTCGGTAACAAGTGTGTAATTTCCACTGGGGACAGTTGCGACATATTCCCTTTATATATTTTGTAATTTTTCAGTCAGTCATGATGATTTTCTCAGTAAAATCAAACCGTGTCCAGCTGTCCAGATACGTTCATTAAGCTTTATGAGCAGTCGTAAGTGCTACACAGACTTTGTTTGCCCTGGATTTGGCCTCTTAGGCTACATATTTTTGACCTCTTCAGACTTTTTTCATATCTTCACGCACCGTTGAAGTAAATGAACACAGGTTCGTTCGTCAACGAGGTTTAACGAGGCTCATCCGTCATCCTGCGAGGCAAAACATTTTTTTATTTTCATTAACAGTTGATATGAAAATAAGGATATTGAACATAATTAAGTTTCCTGATAGATAGCTTTACTGGTTACTAAGTTAACTGCTAACTGTAGCTGCCATTTGCTAGTTAGTTCAGTTAGCGCTGCAGCTAGCAGCCCTAGCTTAAATAGTTATAGATAGATAGATAGATAGATAGATAGATAGATAGATAGATAGATAGCTAGATAGATAGATAGATAGATAGATTTATTGATTTATTTAGCCTCCTCTTCCAAAGCTCTAAGCGGTCGCTTTAAGCTACAATTAAAGCTAGCTCATGTGTACCCCATCCATGGGTCATCCGTCAAAGAAGTTGAACCAGGCTCATCTGTCATCTGTCAAGGCAAAAAAAGATTTATATTTTGATTTACAATTGATATGAAAACACATAAGTAAGTTTGATAATGGATAGATAGCTTTCCTTGTTGTTAAAATAACCACTAGCTGCCGCTAACTGTGGTTGCCATGCAGCTGCATTAGTGGTGGATAGATAGATAGTCCAAAGCGCCTGTGCTAGCAGTGTAAACACCAGCGCTCTAAGCTCCCAGTCTGAGCAGAATTAGCTTGCATTAATAGCTGCACAGTTAACTGAGTTAGCAAGCTAATGGTAGCTACAGTTATCAGCTGCTTCCGCAACAATTTTAGCTAGCTTGTATCTATTGTTGTTGTCTGTTGTTGTGCCTTCCTCTTGTTGTTTCACACTTTAATATAACACCGTTGGGGTGCTAGTACGTTTTTCTGCTAATGCAGAGGATGCCATTTGAGTAAGTGGTCCGGATCACTGGATCACCCAGGACAAATGTTAATACCAGGTGTAAACAGGGTCAATTAAATCTTAAGTATTTATGTTACTTCTTCTTTTTTTGGACCACCTTTATTTTGTAAAACAACTTCATCATCATGTGTGATTTGCTAACAAGGAGATTCGTGCCGTTCAAACTCCACCATATTTATTTAATTTTAAGAGACTCAAAATGATGTTTTTTTTTCTTTTCTGGGATTCTTTCTTCAGAAACATCTGTTCACTGGTTCAAAGGAACAGAAATATGAGATCAGACACCTGAGGACAAAAAACACACAAAAAAACAATCAAACTCCGTCAGCATTTCATTTCTGCCTAACTGTCAGTCAGTGTGTTTAAAGCCACACTAACCACTTTTTCTTTCTTTCTCTCTTCTCTCTTTCTTTCTGTCTTTATTTTTTCCTTTCCTTCTGCCACCTCTGCACTAATTTAACTCAACATTTTGTGTTCACCATCCTCATTCCTTCTTTCATTTATTTATTCACCCTCTCCTCCACTCCGCCATCTCTGATTTCTTCATTTTGTGATATTTTGTGGAAAACGACTTCTTTCATCTCCTCCTCCAACTGTCTCTTTCTTCTTCATGGGTTTACACGGGACTCTCTGCCTTTCCCACAATCCTCTCTGCTTCATACTTTTTCCTTTGGGGCTGAACTTCTTGTGTCTTGACTGTCTTCCTTCTGCTCTTCCTCCCTCTCTTGCTTTTTGTCTGTCTTTTGTCTCCCCCACATCTCTCTTGTCCTGGTGCGTCGCCTCTTCGTGTCTTTTGTTACATGTTTGTGTGTTTTTGAATCTTCGTGCTCGGCTGTGTATGGCTGTATGTCGTCCCCCGACTGCCAGGCCGTTTGGACAGCCCGTTCTTGAGGCAGCAGCACAGTCCCAGCAGTCCAACTCCCCCACACCGGGGCGCGTCGCCCCTCCGCACCCCGCCACACGCACGGACGCAGCCCGCTGCTGCAGCCGGTAGGTACAGCACATAACCGATAAACAGCAGAAGAAGAAGAAGATCGATGGACACCAGCAGCTTGGTCGAACATCTCCCCCCACCCCCAGACACGAATCCCCTCCACAAATATGACAGTGACAGAGGATGAAACTGCATGTGAATTTAAAATGTGAACGATGAAATAGTCTCTGTAGACAAACAGACATTTACATCCACAATAATATCCCAGTTTTGAGTCTTATTCTGGCACAAATGTTACAACTGACCCTTCCCACATCCAGCCCCTCTTCACGATCATTGGTCAACTTTCTCCTTTCCTGTTTCCTGTACTTAGATAAGCTATGTGCTACTCTTATCTATGTTGAAAAGAAAACCAAATATTGAAGATGGTTAAAAGTTGGTGCTGGGGGGACCTGTAAAAACAAAGAAACAAACAAAGAAATGTAGCTAGCTAGTTGCATCTCAAAGCTAATGTAAGCTAAATGCAAGCTACCTAACTACCCAGTCTACATCAATCGCTAGCTACCCAGTTAGCTAACATTTTGCATAACTTAAGATGTGACTAATATAGTCCTGTATGTGGCTTTTACAGGTTCCCATAGCAACATCTTCTCACCATCTTCAAAAATGTGTTTTCTTAGTACATAGAACATAGTTCAGGAGCACAAACTGAGCAGGACGTAGGAACGGTCAGTTTAACAGTAATTAGATTTATCAGTGTGAAGCTGTTTTTGCACCTGGAAACGTAACAGAGGTACTGATGGAAATTTAGCGAGACTTCTCCACATTTATAACCACTGAAGAAAACAGAAACGCTGCTAGCTCAGATCAGATTATTCAGATTGAAATATTTTTGTTTCCAGTATAAATTAACAGAATACACACTCTCCCTGCAGTCACTACACTAACACCTGCAGGGAGAGTGTATATTTTTGGAGCAGTAAGCGTTTGATTTTGGGATAATGGCCTGTTGAGAAAATGGGCTTTGGGGCCACTGGGACATTTTTTGGACTATTTGGGTTTTGGTCATCGGAACAATGGGCTGTCCCACTGTTTCAAGAGACAGTAACTGATAAGTTTGATGGCGTTAACCGATGAAACGACAGCGGCGATTAGATGACGCCTCTCAGCAGTTTTTGCGATCCACATGCATTTTCATCCTCTCAGTTTCAGCACTTCATTATCCTTCATAATCCTCTCCACTCAGCACTTTCACAAGCCACACACCTTCGTACCAGCCCTCTATATCACCTCACCACCTTCTACCGAATTTACCCCCCCCACACCACCACCCCCCACAAACCTGCCCTCCGTTCCCAACAACTTTCATCCCCACCTCCGCCTTTGTAGCTGATCCTCAAATTTGAAATTCTCAAAGTCTGGTGATATTTTATAATTTTCTTCTTGTTGACAAATAAAATAATACCAGCATTAGCCTTTAAGTGCGGATAGCATCTTAACTTTATCAAATATTAAAAACTAAATAACTGCAAGAACATTTAAATATCCACTCAGAAATGGCGACTAAATCTGGCCTTTGTTGTGTTTTTGCATGTATTTTTTTTTAGCACAGATGCTTTTTTGTTGTTGTTGTTTTTGATCAAAGTAGTTACGATCAAACCTTTCTCATGTCTCACTTACATTTTAGCTGCTGCACTTGCAGCCTTCCATGCTAATAAGCTAACTGGCTAACATGCACACAAGCACTTGACTAACTCATAGCAGATAACAGAACATCTTTTATGGCTGTGAACCATAAAGCTGTTTGTCGGTTTGTGTGATAGATGTCGAGTCTATCGTCTCCTCAGTCTTCATCCTTTAGATGTCGTCCAGTCAGCTGCTGATGTTCAATTATTTTTCTAAATGTTTCTGTTCTTTTTTTTTTCTGATGTTTCTCATGATTTTGATTTAGCAACAAGCTAACTTTTTTCTTCTCTTAAGGATAAACGAGCTGTTACTTTTACTACACAATCTCACTGGTTCTTCTTTCACCTCCCTCCTCTCCTGGTCCTCGACCGCTTTCCTCCGATCCTGGACTGCATCACGTCCCTGCACACAAACACTCAAATACACACTCCTCCTCTTCATCCTCCTGCTGCTTTTAATCCTGACCGACTGGCCGACCTGTGAGTGTTTGTGTATGAAAGTGTGTGTATGTGACGTCGTCGAGCCGTCCGTCACTCGACCACTGCTGTTTGTTGGCCTTTGACTGAATATGGAGATTTGCCTTTTATCCTGTGTGGGGTTGATTTAATGCTAATGTTTAAAGACCATAATGGTGATTTTGTATGTTTTAGCCCATCAAAAACAATCAAACAACTGTCATCACTGCAGACCAACTTCCAGTGCACAGCATGTTTTTAAGTTTGACTTACTTTCCTTCAAAGGAGCTCACCTATTCTTGACAAATGAGCCAAATGATGTCTGTTTCACTTTGGTCCCAGAAGCCTTCAAAACTAACTAACTATACCTACTGATAACATAGGTGTGAAACTTTTTGCCTCAAGAGGCGATAGTGAGTCACTGTAGCGTCCAGTCTGCCTTCAGTCCAACATCGAGGTGGTTTTCCTGACACTGCACAGCTGGCCCTGGTCTAACCCCTGCTTCACGTTCCGCCGTGTTCACTGGGAGGCTGTTTGTTTGGCGTATGAATTCTACAGGTGGTCAAATCTTACTCTAGCCCCTTTATGAAACCTCTGACATGTGAGACTTAACTTTTAGCAACAAATTACAAACAATACAAAAACAAGGAAGTTGTAAAAACTATGTTTCTTGCTTTAAAGCTTTTGCTGTTTTGCAGCTGAGTGCCAAATTCTCTAAATGCTTCAACCAAGAAGACTTTTCCAAACAATCAATGCAACTAAATGTTTAAATATTTGTCAGTTCTTAGGTTCTATTCTCACCAGTCTCTCGTGGGACCTGGTCATGCAGCTTTCTATTTCTTCTTTCTACTTTCTATTAAATTTGTCACATGAAAATCGATGCACATGAGGTGCAAAACAAGGCTTCTTGTACAAATAGTTTTGGTTGTATTCGTGCAGGATTTGAGATCTTTCTGTTGGATTTTTCCAACTAATACAATGGAAATGAATAATGGATTTTCTCCATTTTTTCCCCACCTAAAAAATGATCAATGCCTTAAAGGCGTAGCGACCAGTTCTGGAGAAAGATGGTTGATTGTTGAGTCTCATTCTCAGGCTTTAAAATGCAGATGCTTTGGGTTGGTAGCCCGAGTGTTTGACAGCCTGGGAATCTGACAGTTGATGTTGCTGCTGTTGAATTTGATAAAAGACAGTTCAGTCAATACTGTGAGCACCACAAACCACAATCATTCACCTCTGTTGTTTCGCTGTGGGGGACAGAAATCAAATATCTCAACAGATGAACAAAAGAACAAACTATCTGCATGGCTAGACACCATGTAAGTTAAATCCAGACTTCAAAAACATATCAAAATGCTTTGGAAATTGGTCAGCAATACTATTACAGTCAAATCATGCAAACCGCCTTTATGATCTGCAGTGTTATTGCATGTCTGTAGATGCAGTAATGGCAGATTTTATGCTGGGTGGGCAAAGGACCAGTTCACCCCTGTCCCGAGTGACAGCTGACAACAAAGACAGTTCTCTCTAAATTCGATTCTTCTTTTAATATCAAAGCGTGTTGACAATTTTCTGAACTGGTTTCCACGATTGGAGGTTTTTGACCATCAGGTGAATTGGAGAACCCACCCACGCAAGACCTCGCCGAGCTGGATGTGATTTGTCATTTAAAGCAGCTCGGTCACACATCTCAGTCGGCCGTTTTTGTGTCCAGTCAAAGTGACTCTGTTGTTCTTCGTCTGTGGTTTATTGTGTCCGTGTCCTCCGGGGAAATCTTGTCCTGCTCCCTGAACGGGACGTCCGACTCCAACAAGCATGAAATCATCCAACATCTGAGAAAAAGTGACGTTCTCATCGTGGAAGTGATCCTCTTGACAGTGGTGGTGTTTGTCATGAGCTGTTTTCCTGGATGTGACTGTGACTCATCCACAATGTGCCCGTATACATTGATGGCATCATGATGAATGTGCAGAGAATATCCGATGACTCTTTCTTGATAGTGATTGTGTCCTGGTTTTGACAACTTGCCTGGGAACCTTGTTGGAATGCCACTGTCCTACATACCAGAATTCATTTTCCTCATCTCTCCTGGTTACTACTTCCTCTGTCTGTGCGACATGTCCGATGTGTGTTATGGTGTCTCATGTCAGAGACAGGGTTGCCAAGTCTCACGCATTCACTTCCAGGCACTGTCTCATCGTGTTCAAATAAATGTCAGTCAAACCAGATAAGACACAGCAACAAAGCCAAGCCATGCTAGCAGCTTTGTGTCAAATGCTAACACGCTGAGGTATAATGTCAGCATGTTTACACTTGCAAATTAGCACTAAACACCTGAGGCTGATGGAAATGTCATTAGTTTGGAAAGTGTTTGGTCATAACCCAAAATATTCGAGTAAGTAAAACTTTGACCTGTGTAACCAGGTATTTTGTGGCATTGACACATTTTACTCAAAACCCCCAAATGTAAATCTCATGTTGACGTTAGAAGAAAAGTCGCTGAAGTCATTAGGACACAACCTCTGGGGACCAGGAACGTCTGTTTTAGATAACTGAACACTTCACTGGTTAGGGATCACAAAAGTCATTTGGGATTCATCCTCTGGGCACCTAGCTTAGCATCACATGAATTAGTCTGGAACCTCGAAGTTCATTTTCAGTTTCCAGCAGGCGTTATTAACATGTGCAGGCAAAAATGCTTCTGAATGCAATTGGATAGACCTGCAACCAGTCAGAGCAACGAAACGTGAGGTTGCTGCCCTTGGGTCTGTTTCCAAGTGGGGCACAAAATGCTGGCTGCCTGCTTACAACTTTTCTCATGTTACAGCAAGACGGCACCCAGAAATATGTAGAGTCTGAGATGTTGCACCTGCTGACTGGATGCAACTGGATAGACAACCAGTTGGAGCAGTGATGCTGCCCCATACTGAGTAAACAGTTGTGATTGGCTGTTAGAATTCTGGCTGAATAGCAGGAGGCCCAGACGTTCTGCCAGGGCAAATGCAAACGTGAACTCAGCAGATTCGTCTGGTTCCCAGGCTTCAGGGGAGCATGAATGTCTGAACCACATTTCATGGTAATCCATCTGATGGTTTCTGAGATGTTTCAGACCAATCTGCTCTGCAATCTGCTGACTGACACTTCGTCATCCATAGAGCCAAGCTGCTAGCATGGCTAATAATAAAGCTATGATGTTGAAATAGTCCACCTCTGCACGCAGGACAACATCTGGACATCAAACCTCCATATTTTTGTGCCAAGATCGAGCGCCTCCGTCCCGTCACTGCTCTACACTTTCTCATCTACTACAGATTAAATGTCCATCAAAATAATACTTCCGTGTGATTAAGGAGTCCGTCTGAAACAGCCTGGTGCCGTCACCAGCTTTAGTCCCGTCGACAGGACCCTGGATCTGCTCGACAGTATTTGAGATGTGGAGGTTCAGAGGCTCTGTGACTGTATCTGTCTGTTTGCTGGTCTGCTCACAGCAGAAGTGATGTGATTGCTGTGATTTTATGTGCTGCTGTGTTGAATTAACAGAGGATGTGACTGTGGAAGTTAGACAATCAGATACTGAAGCTTCCCATCAGCATCATTTGGGACACATCCAAAGAAGGAAACCCCTTTTTTCCAACTTCAGTTCACTTCGTAAAAACAGATTGATGCCCGTTATTCCCAATATTTTTATACATTTGAACAAAATGGCGTGTCAACCAAAAAAACACAAGTTGCAACATTTGAGTTCAGCAGCGATACTCCGTGTTAATTCAACACATCTGATTATAAGTGTAATTTTGTTGTTTTAGGAGGGTTTTGGTGAAGACGTTTTGCTCTGTACCTGTTCGACGTTGTTGTTCCGTTCTGTCCCTGTAGGGGACGATGACGACGAAGGGAGGACAGAGCGCAACATGGCCGCCGTGTCGCCCATTCCTAAAATTGTCACCACGCCCATCAACGAGGACTTCAGCAGGGAGGACGAGGACTGCAGAGATGAGTGGGGTAAGAGTCGAGGTGTTTTTTTTAGCTTTTTCAAAATAGTTAATGCACTAAATTGGAGATGGGAGACATTTTTCCAGAGCTCACATGGCTGATCAGGTGTTTCAGATCCGAGAGTCTATAATACGTCCACGATCGCTCCACACAGATCTGATGGAACCTTCCTCACTGAACGTACTCTGTGGGTATACGCCTGCCATTGGTCGCTTGTTTCAGTGAGCATCTTCTGTCTGCAAGAAAATCAGTGTTATCAAAATAACTCTGCAACAATACTAAACAGTGTCTGTAAAAAACCAAAGGTAAAACACGCAGAACAGGTGGAAATCGTCAATTGAAATTTTCGGCACACACTCTCTATCATCTGTCTTTTTGTTTCTGCAACTGAAGTAAATGTTTTCACCATCAATACTGATACCAGCATCGAGTGTCAGTCTGATACTGTCCTCATGTACTCATAAAACTACTCCGATACCCCACATCCTATACCACATCACGAGAAAACGAGGCGTTTGCTGATGCTTTTACCCTCTTTTCTTGGTTGCGCTGTCATCATCAGCGAGAGACTCGCTGTCCTCAACATCATCCACTAACGACCGCAGCGACTTTAGGAACTGTTTGTAAAATTCCACATAAGTCCATGTAAAACTGAAATAAACACCCAGAGTGCATCTGTAGACCGCAGCCAGCTGCTGTCCAATAAGTCCTGGCGGGCGTAAACTAGTTGCTACAGCTTAATAAGGAACACAAAATTCGTAAAATAACTTACTACAAATAACCCAAAAATGTCGTGTGTACAGTAACTATGGTTACACCAGCAGCAGGAAACAGCAGCTTTAAAAAGTGAGGAGCATCTGATGAAAATAAAACATGTTTTTAAAGTTATTGTAAAAAGTGAAATGGCATTATTAGGTACTCATATCAGTACTCAGTATCAGCAGGCACCCAAATCTAAGTACTTTTACTTGTACTCGGTCTGACAGAAAAGTGGTATTGGTTAATGCCTCGTTTTCACTGAGTAGTTACATCGTTCAAGATGACATCTAGTGTTCAAACTAGGACGTGTAACGTACATGAAATATGCTCAAACCACATTCTAGTTTATTTCTAAAAAAAAATCACCAACCTCAAACTGTGAAAAAAATGTAAAAACAGGATGGAAATCTGCCTCCACACACCATCATTTTACCATAGAGGAAAAAAACACTTTGTCTTTGTCTTTGAGCCCTTCTCAGTCGTCTTACACTGATTTTCTTGCAGCGTAACTGTTAAAAAAAAACTATGAATTTACTATAGTTTGACCTGTAGCCTCCTTATATTTTTCTGTATGTGACCCATGATCAAAAAAGTTTGGCTGCTTCTGGAAACTGCTTATGTTGATGAACCAACTTCTAATATTTGCATAACAGTCGTGGATGGAAACAAGAGTTCATTCATGTTTTCTTTTGCCAATTTACTCGAAAGTGAAAAAATTTGTTAAATATATTTAAAGGGGACCTATTATGCTTTTTCATCGTTTCTGAGCTATAAATGTTGTTATAATGTTGCATACTCGTGTTAAACGATGCCACCGCGTCAAATAAACGAGGTTTGTGCATTTGGACGTGAGCCCCGCGGCCGTTTTGGACGGCTCTGAACGCTCTGTTTTGCCGAGTTTTTTATAACAGAAGGTAACATTGACGTCAATCCGTTCCCGACTCGCTTATATGGTAATGTCCCGGCATAATGCTCTGAGCCTGCTGCAGGCTGCCTGGCTGCCGTCTCCCCCGCTCTGCTTCGGGAGTTGTATCGCTGTGCGCGGCTGCTCTCTACGACTTTACAGTGTTAGCAGTTAGCACCAGGCAGAAGTGGATAGAGTTGCTTTTTCACAGCCAGCAAAATAGAAACACCTCTGTGTTTGTCTGTCTACGGCATTTCACACGGACTGTTTGTCAACATGAGCCAGTGCGAAGCTGGATTAGCCGAAAACGAAACACATACACCGCAGAGATAAACCGGTTATGACAATGACAAGCTGCTCCTACCATTCAGAGACGTCATGAAGTAACCTCTGTTCTGGAGAAACTTCAGGATCCAACACATACGGCTGTATTTCAAAACTTGTCATTTTCAAAAGAGTAAAGTAATAAAGTTTACTCCTGCACAGAGCCCGAGGCTCTCTGCTGCTGCAGCGGTATAATGAGGAGGCGGAGTTCGGCACCGCTCGGCAGCAATTCGGAAATCCTCGGGAAAGGGCTGGGGGTGGAGTAAACTACACGGCTCGTTTTTGGCGCGACGAGAAAAGAGGAGAAAAGAGGAGCAGAAAGAGACACCGTTCTGAATATCTACAAAGCTTTGTGTGCGGGTAATCGCATGTTGCTGCTCTATAAGAGTCCAAGACTCAGTACAAAGGCCCGAAAATGAGCATAATATGTCCTCTTTAAATGATGTTGACATGAAGGTTAGATGCAACATTTAACCAGATTTAGTCCAGTTAACACAGATGTTTACGCAGCTTTTGAGCTACAAATCATCAAAACAGCTGCTGATAGCTTGAATTAAGTGAAATTATTTTGTTTTTTATCATTAAACTAGTATTTTGCTTGTTTTCTATAACAGATTCGGCGCCAAAGCAGCAGCAGAAACCGCCGGTCCAAGAGTCGACACCAACCAAGCCCGTGCAGAGCGTCGCCCCGCAGGCCCGTGACCCCTCCGGCTTCTCCGTGTGGGAGTCTGGGACAGACAGCCTGGTCGAGCTGTGGGACAGCAGCCCCGCCGCTCCCACCGACCCCTCCCAGTCCTCCAATCTGGTGGACCTGATGGGCGATGACGGCCCTCCCAGCACCGCTGCCGCCAGCGGCAAGCCTCAGCCCCTCCTCAGCTTCGACGAGATGATGGACGGGACCTTGTGCTCGGCCGCCGAGGACGACCCCACC
>JAJHUR010028196.1:1251-11744 GCA_027495735.1 Lutjanus campechanus | reverse complement strand
GCATATTCCCTTCAAATGCAAAGTGCTGAACAGTTTTACTTGCTAGCGAGCAAAGATGGGTTTCCTCTGCTATGAAATCTGATTATTTATGCTTCCAGGTTGGTCTAACTAACCCGTGTTCTTCAGGGTTTTCATGTTTTACCATTGATGTAGTCCTGCTCCTCAGGGGTCATGACAGAGAGCAGATGTCCGCCACACATGCGACAGTGCTGCTCAGCCGCCTCCCAGCTCTGCCTCTTGCTAAAGTGACGATAACAAAACCCCTGAAACTTCTCCCAGCCGGGCTCACACGCGTCCAGATCTGAGCGGGACAGAACGAGAGAGAGGAGAAAAAAAAAATACTGATAATTATTATTAAAGTATGGTCATCTATATTTTTGTTACTTTATGTTTTATCAAATAGTTGATACTCAACCTGTCTGGCACAAGTCTCCTCCATAACCAGGTAAGCAAATACACCTTGTTGGTTCCCCGTCGATACAAGTGCCTCCATTCAAACAAGGGTTCTCCAGGCAGGAGTCTGCAGCGATGTGAAGATGGTGGTACTTATTAACACAACAAATGTTTTTATATGGTGTATTCATTATTCAGTAAATCACATGTTTGAATGATCTGTTAAGATAATACAACTTTAAAGGAAACTGTGTGGAGACAGTAGAGGTGCACGGAGGCATCACTATCTGTATCTGTTCAACCGACAAAATGATCTGTACCTGTATTCTGATAGAAGATCAGAAGGGGGTGTGGTTTATATGATGTACAGTGAATTCATGCTTTTTCATGAATGAAGTCATGGTGTGTTTTTTTTTTTTTCCAGAGGACAGAAATGGAAAATAGTTTTATAGTTGCATTGTACAATGTAGCCTCCTGTCTGTGCTTTTGAACACTTGGAACTGTTGTTTATCATTATGTCATATTGAAAAACTGATGAATAACAATACTGTTGCTATTGTTTATGAATTAATTTGTATTGTCTATTATAGATAATGTTTGTTGTTTTTTGTTTTGTTTGTTTTTTAAAATCAATTCAGGCAGATTTGGAGCAGTTCTTGGGCTGGAAAACATCAAACTAATTTAGCAACACTGTATGGAGTTCATACAGTAATCTATATTTAGTTTCTCTTTCATGCCACCAATTATTTTGTTGTATTTTTTCCAAGTTCGTGAGTCCTGCAACCCCCAAAACAAATGAAAAAAACAACAAAAACAAATACCTTTTACTCTCTTGTTGTTCAAATGAAACTGCACAGGTGCCACCAGCAGAGGGAGCTGTTACACCAGCTATAAGATCCTCTGCACACAGTATGTGCCACCATCAATATTACAAAAACTTTTCATTTCATTTTTACAAGGATATGTTGGTTTTAGAAATTAATAATGTTGTAATAAACAGAGAAACAATATGCATGTGTTTATGCTACAATGCAATAAATGTGGAAGTTTAAACAGCCTGTAGAGATAAATTGTACAACAAACAAAACATTTTTAATTATCATTTTTTAACACCCAAATCAGCTTAAAGTAGGTCAAATAAATATTGTGACGTAAAACTGAAATGGCATTAGTGAACACATTAGTGAAACTATATAAACTACTGAAGGTGCATTTTTCTGGTCACACATTTTGAAGTGAACAACAATAATAAGAAAGTAATTTTTATGCCCTCGTCACAAACTATATTTTATTTTTTACACTATTTAACAATGAAATTTGAATGAAACTCTTCTTATGTAACACAATGAGGAGCTGCTGTAGGTTTTTTTTCTACATGAATTAATTGAAAATGGGAAGCTAATCTTTGTGTCGTGCTGAGTCAGCATGATGCACTAAATTGCAGCGTCCTGTAAATCTCTTTCCTGATTGGGCGTTTTCAGAGACAAGAGCTCCCTCCTCTCTCCCCAATCAACGATAAAGCACACGAACACCAGCTGTTGTTTCTGTTCTCATCAAACGGGCAGAACCTTGTTACGGCGTACAGGTACTTTATTATGGAGTAGAATAGTAGAGGTGCTTGGTTACAGAGTACGGGTACCTGAGGGCCCCCCCTGTCTTGCAGCAGACACTTTGGCAGCAGGCCGGGAGGCGGCCATGGCAGTCTGCTCCTCGTCGTCTTTGTGAAAATACTCCGGGAACACGGTGGGAGCGGTGATCATCACATCACTGCTGTCGGCGGTGTGTGTTGGAGTTTCCTCCTCGTCAGGATGCCACGTGCATATTTTAACTGAAGGCTCATCTGTGCTGGTCTCCCCCTCGCCTCCCTCTGATCCTCCCTCTGATCCATGTTCTGCTGAGACAGGTTATGGTCACAGGTTATTTATTTCTAAATGCTAAAAACACAATTTTAGGTGCTTTTCAGATAAAAGTTGATGACCATCATGTTGGTTATGCTTAAACACAAAGATGATTTTATTTAAACTAATAAAACAACAACTAACAACTCTGTCTTCTTAAAGAATCTTGAAGAGGTACAGCACACTTCTTATCTTCTTCTTATCAAATTTCTAAGAATTCATGGGTTGGAAATGACTAAACACTTCATCCACTGAGTTAGGCTGGCTTGACACAGTAAAACTTTCAAGAAACTTTAGTTGGTGAAACTAAGTTGTAATTGAGCTGCATGGTATGAAGTCCTCTGCAACACACTTTTGTCACTCACCTCTCCTCCCTACCCCAAATCCCCATGCCTCCATTTTTAGTGGTGGGTGGAAAAATATATGGGATATATGGGTATTGAACCTGCTGCTCCCTCTTCATTATGTTTTATTAGGGCTGCAATTATTTTCAATATCATTTGATTGCCATTTATTTTCTTGATGATTAATTGTTTAGTGTTTAAAGCATCAGAGAACAAGAAAGTTCCAACAAAGTGAATGAACTCGTCTAAAAATAATGTTTGTTGTAGTTTTGCCAACACCAAAAGTTAAAATTACGGTTTCCTGACAAAGATGCATAAAAAACATGAAACTTAATCATTTAAAGGTGTCAGACACCTCTGAAGTGTTTAAAACTCAATTTTTTTCTCCTTTAAACTCACCATTGATGCTCCTGGTGCTGATCTCAGCAGTGGATTCCTGCTCTTTGGAGACCTCATCAGACTCCTCGGTGACAGGAGGCTCGGCGCTGTATTCCCGATCGGAGCGAGACTCCTGCGGTGCCGGGGTGGAAGGCTCCGGTTCCCAGCCGGGCGAGAGGGTCAGATGAGGGATCAGAGTGATTTTTACATCTGATGGAGGAGGTGTATCAGTGCCAGCCTCGCCGTCAGTTCCCTCAGAGGTGTGGTCCGTTGAAAGAGTTGGATTTGTCAGCAGGAGCGCTGATTTGACCTCTGGGCTTTCTCCGGATGATTCACCTGATCCCTCTGCGGCATCTTGTTCCCTCCCCTCGTGAGCTCTGTCTGTGATATTTTGGGCTGCACTGAGGAATACTTCTGGGCTTTCTCCTAATCCCTCCTGCTCGTGTTTGTCCTGGATGTCCTCCAGAGGTTCGGCCTCAGATGAAGTATTGCTTTCAGGTATGAAGGTTATAATCTCTGGGGAGCTGGCTTCAACCTCCGCCGAGGCGGGAGACGGAGTAACAGATACAGCGGAGGTGAACAAAGTGACCGGATCACTGTTTAAGACAGGAACATCACTGGAGGCTGAGTCGTCTGTGACTGTGATGACCTCTGCTGTTGGGATTTCTGCAGGATGGATGTGTCCACTCTGTTCAGTTGGATCCTCTGTGTCTGCCTCCTCTGAGGTGCCGTTGGATTCTTCGTCATCATGATGTATTGAAAAGGACGGCTCTACGGTTACACCTGTGTGCTCTCGAGTAGGATCATAACCTGTCAAAAAGAGGGATCATCTGATATTATATGATAAAAATATCTCTCTTTTCTAAAGCAATTTAGTTTGAAAACAGACAACTACAGCAAGAAACTAAAAGAGTGCAGATCTCTGACAGGTGTGTCTGGGGCTGTGATGAGCAAATCAGCTCTGACATCATCCAAATCTGGATGTATGCATAAATCATCCGCACGTCGCCCACCTGAAAATAATTATTTTCTCATATTTTAGAGATCCGCACTATGGCAAAGACTCCAGTGTACCACCACACTTTCATCCACTGCACTTATTTATTTGCTAACTTAAATACCGACTGAACACTTACCTGGATCAGATGTGAGGACCAGTTCAGAGGTGGCAGAGGCGTCCACACCAACCAGACTTTGAGTCACTGAGTTTTCTGTTTCCTCATCCAGAGGAGTATCTGTACTCTCCTCTCCAGACTCCTCTTCTGTTGGATGGTCCTCAGGCGTACTGTTGTCAAAAGATGGCAACACGGTGGTGGCGTGAACATCTGTTTCCTCAGTGTGGGGTGAAGTAGTCAGTGCTGAGATCTCCTCGACAGTTCCGGCGCTGGCCTCTTCTGGCTGTTCTGAAACATCATAAGAGGTGCTCGAGTAGACGAGCTCAGTTTCAGAGACGTGATCTGGAGTGTGGTCCTCCTGTAAAACAGGAAGGTCACCCTCCTGAGGAACCACTGAGGAGCTGCTGAGGAGCTCATCTGCATCCGTTCCAGATGTTGCATTAGGAGCTGGTGTATCCAGGGTTTCAGTCACAGAAATATGATGCTCTGAGGTCTCTTCACTCTCTGAGGTTGTTGCATCAGTTGTGGGTAAAGTGGATTCATCACCTGCTGTGGGAAGTACGTGATGAGACTCTTCATGATCTGTGTGTGGGTCTTCTTCAGGTGCTGGCTGATAGGACTCTGGGTAGCTGGCCTTCTCTATTATCTCCTCTGTATCCTCTGTGGACAAGTGCTCAGATGGAGGAGTGACAGACTGATGAATGTCCACCGTCAGCGATGGTTCCTCGTCATAACCTAATGTCGGGGACTGAGCCTCCACAGGGCCCTGCTTCACAGGATTGGCTGTCTGAGCATGTTGGACCTCTTCGCCCACCTTCGCCGTCACCTCGCTCAGGCTGAGCTCCTCCTCTGCAGGATTAGTTAAGAAAACAATGTCCTGGCCGATGTCCTCTGGCTCGGTGGCAAGAAAATCCTGAGGGGATTCTGTGTAGGGGCCGTTGTCGCCTGGAATAAAGAGCAGAATTAGAAAATGTTGTTTTTAATGTCCAGGATTTGATTGGCCCTGTTCCCAGTGAGAGTGGAGCAAGAAAGCTCATTTGCATGCAAGAAAGAAGAAATGGCACCTGTTATTACAGTCAAAGTGGGAAAAGACAACTTTTCTAGCATTTCCAAGAAGCATTTTTTTTTGTCCCACCATGACAAAGAGTTGTACCAAAATCTGTTTCCCCATTGATGTATGCACTCTGCTACACCTAACTGTAACCAACCCCTCAACCAGAGAGCGCACCTCTACTGAAAACACTATCTGAAGGGGCAACACACTTCAACACAACACCGGCTCTGTGATATATGATCAACACCACTTTGGAAATAAGAGAGAAGTAATATATAGTTACAGTAATAACATAATTTAAATAATGTTAGTGCTTGCTGTCGACGTGGAGAGGGGAGAAACATTAGGAGGAAAAGCACAAATGTTGTTCATTAATTTAGTCTATAATGGAGACATCATTTTCCCACAAATAATTGTGCCAGTGGCAGACTGAGTTGGCATAGTGAAAGCAGTGTCAGTGGTGTCATTATTCAATATTCTTATTACACTGAGCAATCAGTGTGAAATACTTCACAGCAATAAGTCAAAGCAAAAAAGTTGTTTATTTCCACAACAGTGAGACTAATTGTAGACGAATCCAGCAACCACTTTGTGTGTTGCACCATCTTGCGTTGGCGCGTCATGTCCATCACTCTCGGTGTTTGCTGGCTGGGTCTTGAATGGAACCCCAAATTTGCAAGACTCTCATGAGATTCTTCCACGTTTCGGTCAAAATGTTCACTCTCGCAAAATCTTGCAGATCTGGGGTTCCCTTCTAGACACCGTGTCTGCTGTTGCCTGCTAACAGTGACAGATGGATAATCGGATTGACAACATTGAACAGCGGCACCCAGAAACTTCTCGCTTCCCAGTCAAGTCCTCTGCTGTCCTATCTAATAAAGGCAAAAAATGTCCCGCAAAAAAGGAATCGATAAAGAACCGGACCAATAAGCAGAACTGATAATGGCATTCGAATCAATAAAATCTTCCCATCCTTTGGCAAGATCTGTATGTAAAAGGAGCAAAATGTGAACAGAAGCAACAGTACTGCACAACATTAACTGTCAGCAAGTAGGCATAAATTTAATATTCTGACCACATATTTGAAATCTACATGGTACATTTCTTTTAAAAAATGACTCAGCTCAGTTCACTCACAAGTCAGCTCCCAGAACACTCTTGATAAAATGGAGGGAGCAAGAACACTTTAAAGCAATTGTACCTTTCTTGGCTAAATGTGGTCTCTCAGTTGGAACAGTAGTTGTACCGTGACTGATGGAGTTTCAGGCACAAATACAGAGAATAACACAGACTGAGAACGGTGTTAAAGTTGAGAACAGATCCACCGAGGTGCAGATTTCCCCCCTATAATCCTCTCAGAATGTGTAAATTGCATATTTTTAGATGAGGTAGAACAATACAGTATTTGACAAGAACAAAATTAGACAAAAGTCATAAAATAAAGTACAGAATTTAATCATCTGATTTATTTTCTGACATCAACAACCGGCTTCACTTACGTCTGAAGCAGTAGACGTCATGTCGAGTGTGGACCTCTGGGAAGCCCGTCTGGTTGCTGTAGCGATAGACGGTTCTGACCCCAGGTTCACCGCCTCCACAACGCTCTCTAGGGGCGACGATGGGGTAGCGCACACTCCCGTCCGCCAGCCAGCCCGGACTGCAGTGGTTCAGTCCGTCATTCCAGGCCGCGTACAGCTGAGCAGTGGTGGTCAGCTCGGCCCCGTGACTCAGACAGTAGGCCTTGGCCTCCCAGAAGGTGAAACGCTGGGGGGCGGAGCCATGGAACACTTCACCTTTACACAGAGAGACAGGTGTCAAGTTTGGATTATCCTTCTCATCTCATTCCTTATCATCAGGTGAGAAATCAAAATCAAAAAGCAGTATTTGATTATATACTTTTTAAAATATTTGTTTTTTTTATGAGCTAGATTCTTATTTTAGTAGTTTTGGTCATTTTTCTTCATTTATTTCCTCAGTTTTACCAACTAGTTTAAAATGCAAAAAGCATGCATCAGTTTCTTTGGAATTCTTCTGCTTTCCTTCTTTATAGAAAGTAAGAAGTAGCCAACTATGACCTAAACATGCAAAAAAAAAGACTGCATGAACTGTCTTTGTCAAAGAAAAAAACAAACTTGTTTCAAACTGTCTGGTCATCTCATCACTCATCACTTATGTTGCTTGTACAGATTCCCTGCAATTAAAGCTTTTGATGAAATGTTTCCTTAACTGATGAGAAAAGATAAATAAAATTTAAAAAAAAACATGGCCCAGGTTTAAATAAATCTTACCCTCAATATTCTCCACGTAACAGTAGACGTCATAGAGCTCATCAGACTCTAACAGTCCGTAGTTCCTCACTCCAGGCAGCCCGTCCATGTCCCCGAAACAGCCCTCTCTGGGCATCTGAATGGGATACCTGTGGAAGGAAATATTGCAGAGGATTGAAAACACTGAGTGCCTCTTCTTCGGTAATGGCAGCACTCCAAACATCACACTTTTTTTTTAGCTCTTCTCTGAGTGAGTGTTGAAGTGGGGAGAAATGTTTGGTTTCAGATCAGCTGAGTGCCTCTCAGCTACTCGATGATCTGTGTGTTCTGATGTGCACATGTAGAGAGTATATCAAATGTTAGCTGGCTGAGTGGTCCACTATCAACCCTCCAAACTGACCGACCTCCATGCTGGATGTCCCCTCAGCCACGTGGACAGCAACACGTCAGTGCTGCAATTTAGTGTTGTTGTTTTTGTGGAGCTGCGTGAAGGATCTGGGCTGCTGCCAAATGTACACTGAACATCTGAGTGCCTCAAATCGTAATTCTACAAAACACCAAAAGCGGAATTTTCAAGCTAAGAGGCCACTTGATCCAGCGTCGAGCGATGCGTCCTGTTCGACATTGGACCACGTTCTCTCAGGTGCTCACCTCACTGAGCCGTCTGAGAGCCAGCCTGCATCGCACTGCTCGTATCCACTCTGATAGGCGGCCAGGAGCTGCTCTGGAGTGGCAATTTCAGCCCCGATCTCCTCGCAGGCCTCTTTGGCTCGCTCAAAGGTGAAGGCGTACCGGCTGGATGCATCACGATAATGGAACACCACCCCTGTAAAACCCCCAGAACAAAAGCTTTATGAATTCTGGGTCCTGTTGTGTTTTATGGGATCATTCTGCAAAGAAGTATTAGAGGACAGATGACATACAGAAAGGTGTCAGCAGTTATGTTTTCATTAAAATGTTACGGAGGTTTGAGGCAAAGTTAAATGTGACTCAACACGTGTCTCAACCAACCATCTTTATGGGAGGATTTTCAAGAATATTACATATTTAAAGGACCAGTGTGTGGATTTAGTGACATCTGGCAGCTGCAGCTTCAGAGGACGGACCAGTTTTATTTCCCTGTTTTTGGACAGGGACAGACATGTGTATAATAATTAATCCATAGATGTTATCTACAAGATTTGGAGGTAACAGATTACATGTAACAGGATTATGTAATCTGGATACAAAAAAAGGTATTCCATTATAGTTACAGATAAAAAAAAAAAGATGTAGTCACATTATAGATACATTTAGTAAAAATGGGGATTATTAGTACAAACAAAATAACAGCTGGACTAACGAGCTGCGCTGATGAATCTATTATTAATTAATTATTAAATAAATCTGCATCTATTCTGATAATTGATTGATCATTTGGAGTCATTTTTTAATTTAGAAAAGTCAAAATTCTCTGATTCCACCTTGTTAAATGTAAATATTTTCTGGTTTCTTTAATTCTCTGTGATGGTAAACTGATTATTTTTGAGTTGTGGACATGACAAGACATTTGAGGACATTTTCACCATTTCCTGACCTTTTATGGACCAAATAACTAAATGATTAATGGAGAAAATGGTCAACAGATTAATTGATAATGAAAATAATTGTTACAGCAAAGACTTGAAAAATAAGTCCGAACAGGTGGAGCACTTTAGACTGACAAGATTATGGCAGGATTAATTAATCGATTAATTGTCCAAATTCTCTCATTTCAGCTTCTTGAATATTATTTCAAGTATGTAAAAGTTTTTAAAAACAGTATAAATATAATTCTTCTGCTGCATAACTTCAGCTGGGATCAATTAAGTATTAAGAACCTTCAGTGTTTATGTGAATAATGAGACCTGAGACACTGATGTAATCTTCTTCAATACACAAACCATATAGTATAAAAGATTAATTTATTGGATTAACAGTATATTACTCTGGGCAGAGGAAACATCACCAAACTGCACCTTCTACTGTCTATATTTAACACAGTCATCCTGAAAGCTGCATTCAGTGTCTGATATATTAGTTCACAAATGACTGTGGTCAGAGAATCCATAATCTATTACTCGGTGGAGGCGCTGAGTGAGACGGCCATTCATCACAGACGCTGAGTGTGTGTTGCATGATAAAGGTACAGAAATGTGAGAGAAACAGCGGCTCCTTCTATTATCCCGGAGACAGTTAGTTTGACCTTGATTCTTTTTGTGACGTCCTGAACTACGTCTCACTGACTCAGAGCCGACGGGCCACATGTGTTGACTCACACACGACTCTTCTGTCAGTGCCACCAGGCTATTTTGTTAAATTTCTCATATTTCTTGCGGAAAAATGAGACAACATGGATGAAAACCTGTTGCAGTTTAGATGTTGTTTTAAGCCCCTTTATCTCAGAGCGACTGGGTCCGATCTGTGTGAGGGAGGGGGTGGAGGTAGCAGCACTGCTGCCTGCTTTCTCTTATCAGGGTCAGACATTTTGAAATCTTTTACATGGGGATGTTAGGCTACTGATTTTTTAAATTAACATCATGTTAATGTGAAATATCAGCTTGATATGTTGTGTAATATGAGACTCCATATTTCCTTAAAGCTGCAGATGGTAACTTCTATAAAAATAACTTTTTGTCATATTGGCTCCTCCTAGTGTTCCTAATGGTATATGCAAGAATCAACTGTGTCTGAATGAAAACAACCAATCAGAACCAGTTTCCAACCTGAAACCTCAGTATGTGACAACCTGTGAATGAGTCTGCGGGGGTGCAGGGGTCACCTGCAGCAAAATACAGTGAAGATGCGATGGATTCTTAAAGGGATAGTTCACCCAAAAATGAAAATTCAGTCATTATCTACTCACCCTCATGCTGATTGAAGGTCAGGTTTAGTTTTTTAGTCCACAAAACACTGCTGGAGTTTTTACAGGAAAACAGAGCTGCAGAATCTCCCAAACAATGGAAGTGAATGGTGACCAGTTTTCAAATGTAAAAAAACAACAGAATAAAAACATAAAATGCCTC
>JAJHUR010028171.1:2937-33634 GCA_027495735.1 Lutjanus campechanus | reverse complement strand
AATCCCCGGCCATGCTTTGCTTTTTCCAGACCAATTACAGAGAGGTAGCGGGGGTCTTCCCCTCACTCCGTCGAGTGCCCTGGCCTCAGGCTACCCGGCACAGGCTTGCAGAACAAACGAGGGAATTAAGTATCCTGTTTAATGATGTGCTGTTGGGGACCTCTGGCTGTGATGCCGCTTCTCTCCACATCATTTATTACACTTTCCGGGTAGTTAGCGAACGCACTTGTCCAGAGCTGTGCAATGAGAGCAACAGGAAAATATCGTTAGCTTCGGTTCTTGGGAGCCAGTGTGCCCTGACGGTATACATGTGACCCAGGAATGATGGTGAAACTGAGTGTAAGAGCGCCGAACACTTCTAAAAGAGGTACTTCACCGTGAATGTAACAAATTAGATGTGAAAAAGGAAGATTCTCCAAGTTGACATGAATTTATCCTTGTCTGTACAGCTAATAATAGAGGATGTGTGACTGTCACTTTAGTGTTTGCTTATGAGGTAACATTCTTTCAGTAGTGTTGTACGGCCGACTGCAGATAAGCCAGCAGAGTCTCTGTGATCTGACAATACAGAAAAGACCTGCTTTCTTTCGCTTGAAGAAACGGTAAAATAAATGACAATTTGTTCTGTATTGTGTAGCTGTTTAAGACTTCATAGAATGAGTCATGTTTAAGGACTGAAGATGAGATGAGAGGGGGGAGATTGGGCGAGTCGAACAATGAATAGAAATTTGAAGAATAGTCCTGTAAAGTGGGAATTTGGTCTGTATAGAGGTCTTTCTTTTATAGAAAAGACCCTCAGGATTTGGTGTGCATTTGTACTCGCACCATTGTCAGGATTCTGAAGTCTGCTTCAATGGAAAGTTCCAAGTTGTATTCTGATAAGTATTGCACCTTCATTCACTGAGAATCAATCAGGACTATTTTCCACTCATCATCATGAAAATTGTCCCACATTAGAGGATAACTGGACAGATTTTGGGTCCCAACAATTATGGGGATGTTCCCAATTCGAGGCTGCTCTGAACAAATAATCTGCCCACATGATCCTGTAGTGTGAGTCGTTTACAGACATAAACTTAGTATTATGGATTCAATCAGTGACGCCCTGATCTCCAAACCTAAATATCAAATATGTTGGATAAGACTTGAAATCCTGTAGGACGGAACAGTTGGTTTGTGCAACAAGTTGTCAATGACAGTCCCCCCTCCATGTTTGTGATTTTCTGAAGTCATGTTCAACTACACAAGCTTCTTCTACAGGGTCCCTGGTAACACCACGCACTGACATCATTTAGAGCTCAGGGCTGCCAGCGAGCAGCTGTTGGGGACCATAGAGACCATAGAAAAAGAGCAGAAACAATTGACAATTGTTCAGGCAAATTATAAATCCAACCCTGAAAAACTCAACCACCAACACGGAACTGGCCATTTTCTGGTTCGCTCACCTAATTCTGAACCTGTCAGAGCATTTTGACCAGAAATAAAATGGTTTGGAACCCAAAAGGCTTTTTTCCCCCCACTGGGAACCAAAGTGGGCATGTCATATTCTACAGGTCGTGGTGCATTGTGCAGCACCCTATGTTGAGTACATCATTCATTATAATGGTTCTGGTGCTAAAACTGGTGGAAGCACTAGATAGCATCAGTGTTAGAAGAATCTTGAATAGAACTGTTTCAAGAGCCAGAGCTAATTTGATGGTAAAGGGCCCCCTGAAATTGGTTAGTATAAAAACCTAGTGTGAGATCCACTCAATCATCTGGATTTCCAAACATGTAAACATATTAAAAATCTGTTTTTATGTCTGTGGTCTTCCATGTTTTTAAAATCAATTAAGATTTGAAAATTCCCCAGCATGCACCAGGCAGCTGTTTTTTTTTTTAGCAAAAAAGCTGTAATCCCACTTTACCCTACCTGCCCTTTACCAAACGACAGATGTTCAAAATTAGCAGAGTCAATTATATCTTTCTGGAGTTGGTGGAGATCAAAAACAGAGCTAAAAGGAGGGTAAACATTGGACGTTGTATGCCATATGGCCAGAAACACAACTCCAAATGACTCATTATTTTGCTCCGCATCTGCTGGATATAGGCAAAAGTTTGCTAACACCTCCGTCATGTAATTTTAAAGAGTGCTAACATGTTGATGTTCTGTTCACAGCTTATGTTCACCACCCCAATCAGCCAAAAAAAGGGAGAGAGAGTTCAGTTAGTCTGTCACTGATTTTCTTTAACCAATGCTTTGATTCTACATCAGTTATGCATGGCAGTCTCCCATGTAGCTCCATGTTCTGTTCTCGGGCCAGTGTGCACAGAAGGTGGCAAACTGAAAACTTTCATTTCTATCTGGCTACATTTTTACATACTGTATGTACCATTTGTCTTATTTCACAGATGGGTTATTTTTTCTTCTAGTTGGCTTCTTTCTGAGAGCTGCAATATATTTAGTAAACCACCTGCATAGTCTGTGGATGTGGATCTGTGATTCATTTGGAATTAAGCACTGTTACATTGTTTGAAGACTGCAATCACTCAAAGTGAAAAATAGCAGTTTAGTAAAAGTGAATAAAACTTGCACCAATGCACTAATTGCTCCTCTACACACACATAACAACACACCCAGTGTAAGTAAAGCAATAAACAATACTTTTTGTGTTTTGTGAGGAAATCAAACTGCCCTCTGAGACACCAGTTGTTAGCCAGTCGCTCTCAGAGGAGAAACTAATGAGAAAGAAATACAAGGGAATCAACACTGGGGTACAACTCACAAAGCCTATTTCTGAATGTGTTCTTCGATGGAAGAATTTGTCATCTACATGGCACGGATGTGACCTTTGCTGTCTGAACAGGAAAATTGGATTTGCTGTGCATATTCAACGTTGAAACACCAAACAAAAAAGATCAGGTCCTTCACATTTCTGAAAATTGGAACAGTCAGCTCGGTCATGGCTATGTACTCGGTAATGAGTAAGCAGTGTGGCTCTGTGTCTGCACGGTGACAAATCCCAGTGTTCCTTCTCCCCAAGGTGTTTACCTGTCACAGTCACCCAAGTCTGACAGTGAGGAGTCCTTGCACTGGAATTAATGTCTCTGTGCAGTGATCAGATAAAACCAAAGAGGTATGCTTGTAACAGACACAAGAGATTTATTTATTATTATACAACATAGTTGAACAACTAGGTTTTTATGCTGTTCCCCATTTAATGATTGACAAGAATGGCTGAAGAGACAAAAAAAAAAATAGAACGAACTATTTTACATGGAGAAGTGGTGAGGATAAATGAAGCTGTCTCACAGGCTGAGGGCAGAAGCTGCTCTGTAGTCTGGTGGTACAGCTGCAGATACTTCTGTATCTCTTGCAAGATGGCAGCAGGTGAACAGGCTGTGGCTGGGGTTGGTGTTGTCTTTTAGTATCCTCTGGACTCTGCACAGGTGCATTCTCTGCCAGATATTACTGATGCTTGGTAGATGGATGCTAATGAGTGGTTTTAATCACCTGCTGCAGAGTCTTCCTGTCCTGGGATGGGCACACCTGATGCTGTTTTGTGATGTTGCCAGTCAGGATGCTTTCAATTGCTCCTCTGCAGACGCTGTCAACAACTTGGCACAGGAATTTTGCCGTCTTAAGTTTCCTTAAGCAACACAGCCGTTCCTGAGCTTTTGTAAAGTTGAATAATCATGTAAAGCATAAAACAAACAGAAAATTAAAGAAGAGCTATAATACTCCACCATTTGGTAATGTCAGCACTGGCTGGGTGTATTGTGTTATTACAGGCTCTCAAGTGACAGACAGGTGTTTATCAGACAATCCACCGCCCACTCTGCTCTCTGCTGTTGTGCACAGTGACAGAAAACACACACCAATTTGGATAGAAAGCCTGTTCCTTCCTCCGCCCTGTCAACATGTATATCTGCACGTCTCCATTTGTTTTCTCCCTTTCTGTGACTCTTGTTGTGTTCGCCTGAACTAGGGGTGTCACAATATACTGGGGTTGATGATAATCATGATATCTAAAAAATGAAATATTGATATCATGTAATAACACACATAAGTCTTTCCAAACTCACGCCTCCAACACTCCCACACATATATCTTTTCACTATCTATTAAAGGGTTCACCTCAAAATCAAATATACATATTTACCTTACCTGTAGTGCTATTCATCCATCTACAGTAGGTTGTTTTGGTGTGAGTTGCTAAGTTTTGGAGGCATCGGCCATAGAGATGTCTGCCTTCTCTCCAAATTAATAATAAATGGCACTTGGCTTGTGGTGCTCAAACTGCCAAGAAATACATTTGAAAAAATCCACACCAGTGTCTCTTCCATAATTCAGGCCTCTGTAACTCAAGGTAATCCGCAGACCTTGTTGTGAGTAGTTCCCATAGATTCTGCCATTGTATGAAAGTGGTTCCTACATAAAACTGCTCACAACAAGGTCTGTGGATTATCTTGAGTAACCAGGTCACGATTTCTTGAAACAGACATTGCTGTTGAGTTTTTCAATTTATTATCTTTTTTTCTCTGCTTCGTGCACCACAAGCCAAGTACCTTTTAGTCTTGGGGAACTGTCCCTTTAAGTGTAACTGTACTTTTTGTGTGCTTTTGCACAGTTCCACTTCCTTGCACTACACATCAAAATACACATTTTTAAAAACATTACATTAGTGAAAATCTGATATCGTGGCAGCCCCAGCCTGAACCCTTTAGATTTCTGTGATAAATGTTCTGTCCTGTGTTTCTGAGCACGTATTTGGTCAGCCCAGAGCAAACCACCAGCTTATCTATCTAATGAGTAGTACGAGAGGTGTCTCAGGGTTTCATCAATATGCCACACTTGAGGTATTGCATTGATGCCCTGTGGCAACTTCAAGAGAAAACTTGCCAGGAGTTGAAAGCTGCCAAAAAACGGTGTTGGGCTTTTATTTGTGAACAATATCCAGCACCAGCAACATGAACCCGAGTCAAGAAGTTAGTTTTCCTTATCAGAAAAAATAGGCTAATGCAACAAAGATGTGTTTGTATCTGTTCCTTTTGCAAGAAGAAAATGGGGCAGAGTGTTGCATGATCAAATCCCTGTTTGTTCTGCAGTCATTTGTCTGCCTCTCGTTAGCGGTAAATCTGGATCATTAAGTTTCATTTCAGGCTGTAACAAAGACTTCCACACATGAAATGGAAGACGTGCAGAGACTTATTGGAGACTCAGAAGATGATTTTTATTGTAGTAGGGGGCCCCCTTACTCTCTAGTGACTGTGTTAGCGCGAGGAGTCAGTAATGAGCGAGCAGCATCACATATAGCCTAGATGGAGAGCAGAAGATAGAGGATAGAAACAAAGTACGAGGCAGAGATTGATGATGCTGCTCTTCATCTCATTTTCGTGCACAAGGACAGATATGGTCGGGCCCGCAGCCCGAGGTGCAATACACAGATTCACTCCTCTGCATCAGCAAAGTTACAGAGCGAGAAAGAAGAATGTGATTTGAAATGATACTAATCTTATTTCAAAGGTTTTAGCGGTTGTTTTAAATGGGTTTTGCATGATTAATGATTACTAAAGCATTTTATTGCCAGGGAAGCTTTAATTAATCAGGAAAAAAATGTGTTTCACTTTTATGTTTAATTCAGCAAATAGTTTTCTTATGCCTCGCAGCTCCGAAAACAAGGGTTTGAGGCTTTTCTGCCCCCCACCAATAAACTGCTGAACCACTTAATTGAAAGCTTAATCTAGTTTTCTGTATGATCAAAGGACGGTTTGGTCTGTCTCTCATATACAGCTCAGTGTACAGAAGACAGGTTTCTGCTGAGCTACACACGTAATTAGTCAAGTGACATTAAACTTGTATTTCTTTTTTTTTTTCAAAGCAAGCTGACATTATCTACCAGGCTGCTTCAATATTATTTTTTAACAGAGGGATTTGCTGAGCAGCCTCCAAACAACGTGTAGCTTCTCTGAGTAAAGAATGTGGTGAATAGCTGAAAGAAGCTTGTTGTGTCAGTCAGCGACAGACACGATGCCCCCTCATTCATTGTGTGCAGATTTTTTTTTTTTTTTTTTCCTTTTCCCGGGCACAGACTGAGGCCTTGAGCTTTAAATATTAAAGCAAGTGCATTCCTTTTGTTGTGATATAACTTGTGTTGCCTGTGAAGATGTACCACATGGCTCTGGCAGTGCATGTCATTTTTCCAGTAATAATTACCCCTTATCTGAAGCGCTTCTCAATCTGTCCTGGCAGTTAGCAAATCCCCACGGGCAAAGCGAACTGCAGGAGAACTAAAGCTCTGATTTTGTATCTCATTAACACATCCAATGAGATATTAATCTCCATCAGACATGGAACAACCCTGAGCACATTGTTGGGGTTCAGTCAAGAGGAAAATGATTTGCTAGCTCTGCTCAAGGACATGTTGGAGCTGTGTGTGGACTGAAGCGACACATGACATGTGTCAGATCTGCAGTCATCATGCAAAAGTCCACGTCACTGTTGCAGGGTTATTTTTAGATGACAAGAAAAATGGGTTACCTGTAACTACATCCTAGTCATTGCTAACCCTTAGTGGTCTATGTACTATTTTTATCACGTTGGCAAAAAGATACAAAATTTATTTCTTTATCACTATACAACAAGGTTGTATAGCGAGATTTAGATGGAGTTCCCTTTTTGCTACTCATAAAAACATATCGTTTAAATGATATTTAAATCATTCTTAGATGAATCGTGATTGTCTCGAAATTTACCACCCAATATCTGACATTGTGATCACCTTACAGAAGAGAAAAGAAAAAAAAAGAGACCTGGACAAGAATCACACTGTGTGCAAGTTGTGTCCAGCTAACCTAATTATGGATCATTCCAATATGCTTTTAATGAAGCGTATTTGAAAGAAGCAAGTAATCACACAGTCAGAAAAGATCATTCATGGATAGAAATCAAAAAATCTGATGCATCAAGCATTGATAATTGTTTTATAATTGCATCATAGCCATCTGAATCAGAATTGAATCATACAGTGAGGCAAGATTCTTGCCCCTTAATATACAGTATATCGGTTGAGGAGATAAAAAATAAAACAAACTATGTTATATGGTGGAGGTCTGAGGATGAATTAAACAGTCTTACAGACTGAGGGAAGAAGCTGCTCTTCAGTCTGGTGGTACGACAGTGGATACTTATGTTTCTCTTGCCAGATGGCAGCAGGGTGAACAGGCTGTGGCTGGGATGAGTATTGTCTTTTTTTAGTCTCCTTTGGGCTCTGCGCAGGCACCTCACCTCCCGGAGATCACTGATGCTCGGTCGATGGATGTGCACATCCCATTCCAGTTTGTAATGTTTCCAGCCAGGATGCTTTTTAAATACAGCCGTTTCTATGCTTTCTTTACGAAGGTGGAGATGTGTAATGTCCATGACAGGTTGTCTGTGATGTTGATTGCCAGTAAAAGTTCCCAAGAAAGAAGAATGCATGATCAATTACATATAATCATAAAAAAAAATAATAATAAAAAGCACTTCCCTCATTTTATCTGACTGAAAAGGCAATGACAGGTTGAAAAGAGCACAATAATGTGAGTACACTTGTACAAACACCATTCAGCTGCCTACTCTCAACATAAAGACTATAATTAATGCTATAACTCAAAGATAGCTCTTGCTTAACCAAGTCTGTTCAATCAAGGTCTTTAACCACGGCTGGTGTTTTCTCTTTCATGTACAGGTGAGTGAGAATGCCAAGAAGGATCTGAAGGACGGGCTGGCTCTTTACAACTCAGAGAACAACATAGGCCTGCGAAACGCCTGGAACATCATCCAGGCAGAGGTAGGCAGACCTCACACCACGCATTACATCAAATATTAGACACATTAACTTGAATGTTCGCTCACAACACTAGAAGTGATACATAAATGCAAAATTTAACTCAAATGTTCCAGCTAATGTATTTCCTGGCTTGTAGCTGTGGCATTAATGCGACATTAAAAGTCAAAAGTGGCTGTTGAAGTACACTTCATGCCATTACTGCAGTCCTCTAAAGCAAAGGGACTAATTACAATGCCTGTTACATTGAAGTTAGTTTGAGGTCTCCATAGACTGACAGGAACTATTAACTAATCTTGTGTCCGGTGTGTGTGTGTGTGTCTGTTATTCACAGTGGAAGTGTTGCGGTGTGATAGCATACACCGACTGGCATGAGGCCCTGAAGGAGAAGGTAGTTCCTGACCGCTGCTGCCAGGAGCATTACCAGAACTGTGGGCGTAACTCCACCAACATGTTCTGGAACAGGGTGAGTTCACGTTGGCTATAATGTAAATGCAAAAATGCTTCTTTTTTTTTCATATACATACCCTGTATGATATAACCAGGGGGCTCAAGGGGTCATGGGGGTCCCTGGGCCAGATATCCTGTTTGATGTGACGATTAACATTTCTTGTTGGAAAATCAATAAAAACAGCTTCAAAAAGACCTAAAATGACCACACAGATACTCAAAACAAATACAAAAAGATACAAAATGACAACAAATGGACATAAAGAGACAAAACTACTACAAAGAGAAATAAAATCACTACAAATAGATCCAAACACATGCAAAATGATCAAAGAGACACAAAACTATGTGTTTTCTCCTATGGAGAAGGAGTGGGTGGGTGGGTGGGGAGGATTTATATGTTTGTGCCCATTGTCTAAGAATCCATCCATGCATATAACACTGGTGGGATCATCAGCCAGATTCATAGATTGTTGTTTATATGTGGTTTTAAATAATAATAATAATAATATTGATTTAAGACAATGACTGATATTAGTGCATGATTCACAGGGGACATAAGAATAATACATCTCATATATCCTTTGTCCATCTGTTCAGTGGTTGCTTTCACAACCCACTGTGTGTATTTAAAGTTGTTAAAGTTTTCATCTGATCTCTGAATTCTGATCACGCCGGATTTATTTCCATTATGCATGAGACAACAGCCCTTTTTTCTCAAAAAACCCCCCACAAAAAACCTTGCAGCACAATGCTCACCACTTTCCCTTCATTACAAGTCTAATCTGCTGTTGGTCTGGCATGTGGTTTGTTAGCAGGTCCAAAGTAGGGGATTAAAAGCTGTAATATAATTGCCAAAATGAGAATAGGCAGACATTGAGCTGGTCCACTGGGAAAGCGCAGCACTAAAAGCTTGTGTGTAATCCTGCCCAGAGGAGACGGCCACACTCTATATACGTAGTTAAGTCTCACATGCTGCCTCAGCACCCTCACTTGAGAAGGGGCACCACTTTGCAGCATAGACCGCCATTAAGTCCTTCACCCCACCTCCCTGACAGTGAGTGACCTCTGAATGAACCCAGGTGGGAATACATTTAAGAGTTAGTGCGCTTGGCTGTCCATATGGCCCATAAGTCTTCATATAAAAGTCATCGCTCATGGGTAATTCATTTGTTTTAACACCTCAGCTGGTGGGTCATTCATCCGAGGGTATATCTTATATGTACGGGATGCCTTTTTCTGTGTGTAAAAGCGTGATCTGGATGTAGACACAATTCCTCTGTCACGCTGGAAATGCGCATGAATCTTTACAAGCTTTTTTTTTTCTTCCATTGTAGGGCTGCTTCGAGAAAGTGGAGGAATGGCTGGACGACAACAAGCACCTGCTGGGAACCATAGGCATGGTCATCTTGGTAGTACAGGTAGGAGGCTTGGTGATGAATTGTTCTCTCCGTCTCCATTTTTCCTGCCTCTCTCCCATTTATTTTCCCTCCCTTTTCTTCCTTTTTCTTTGTGTCTCGGGGCATTTGTTTGTGTCTGCCTGTCTGGCAACCAGCTTAGAAAACGTGTGGCCTCTGCGCCACTATCTTCTGCTGAGAAACTTATGAGGCCTGCGCTCAGTGGGCGCTCTGGGCACCCACACATCCTGAAATATTGAAGTCAGTGTCATCTGCACCCTGATCCTGTCTGGGAGATTCACAGCCACCTGGCTTCGTGCCAAGCAGGCAGTAGTCATGTATAAGGAGCCATCAGGAGCTACTGAATATAGAGGAGCAGGTGTAGAGCCGCAGATTAAAGGCACTGTAGGGAGAGGTGATAGATATTCCTCCTAAGATACTGCTTCTCTAGTTTTTGTCCTAAACTCTGCTTTACATCCGTTCCTCTTTGCACGGTGAATGTCTCACAGCAGCCGCATCAGTTCTTCCACTAACTCGGACGCGGTGTCCTAAAAGTGTCTCCAGACTGAACAAAGCAAAGTGTATTTTTGCCTTGCATTCGCACAAATTTGACTTGCTTGAGTGTTTTGTGCGTTTTGTGTTTGTTCTCTCCAGACAGCTCCGCTTCACCTCAGCTCCAACTCTAGCACTTGTAAATTAAAAGACTGTCTGTCCTTGCAGCCTTTAGGTATCAGAATGTGTCACTCACTTCTCAAGACTCAACCTTCCATTCAAACACAGCGCACATTTTCCCTTCCACTACTTTTATACAAATATTAAGAGTTGGCCAGACTGTGATAAACAGCTGGTGGTGTTTATCCAACTGGGGGGTATTAAGACATTGCAGAAGAAGGAATAAGGAATCACATACTAATATACTGCCTGCTACTTACTCAATTAGTATGTATTGTATAGTACCTACTAGATGAACACTTAAGTATGTCTAACTGCAGACTGTTCACACAGAAGTATACTCAAGCAATACATCACACATTACCGTTCCAAGCTACTGTTATTAACTTTTTAGACAAATCTAAATCACCTCTTACACTCAGTATAGTATCTTCCAGTGTTATTTTAGAGCAGATTAAAGAAAAGGAGGTAAAAACTGTTAAAAAAAAAAAAAAAATGTTTGTGGTTCATGTTTGATTTAAAGAGGAATAAAGAATTAAGGTCAAATAACTATTAAGATCAGAGATGGACTGAGCAATTACACCAGCTACTGTCGAGTTTACCGAAATACAGAAGAGGAGGCTGCTGAAGACAACTTTGTTGTGAATTGGCGCTATATAAATAAAATTGACTTGACTTGAAGGGACCGTCTGCTTTAAAAAGATTTAAACTGGGTGAAAAAGACTCGACTGGTAATCCAGGGCACAGAGAAGGTACAAAAAAAAAAAAAAATGGTGAGAGATCATTTCTATATTTCAGTTTCCAAATATCATCTTAAGAATCTACATACACACAGCAATATTATATCATGCCTGACTGTAAACACTTGTTTGGCCACAGTTATTTGGTTACAGCATAGATTCTCAAGAGCTCCCTTTAGTGGTACATGTATGTAAGAAGAATATTAATTAAAAACATAATACTATCAAAATTTTGAATGAAAACATGAGGTCACTGAAATGTAATTTAAAATAAATTTTGTTTTTCCTGTATTCTTGTTTCAAATATCAGCCTGCTATGTAGCAGTGATCATGCACGTACCGCTTACATGTCATCCATGATTACTGGTTGCTACAGGCTAAACTGTGAGGCAACATTGGCAGAGGTAAAATGAAGAGACTGAATATGAATGCTTCCAAAACACTGTGGCGATCAGGAGGGGAATAAATCAAGCAACCGCTGCACCAGATGGTGGTACTTGGAGAGCTCAGTACTTTCTGAGGTGATACAAGGTGTAAAAAGTTTGAGAGACACTGGGTTACAAGATATGTTAAAGTTTCACAAAAACTTTGCTGCTACCACAGACAGCAAAATTACTTGTGTGCGCATGTTATGACTGATCAGATAAAAGCAGCTGTACTGTAGACACGCTGTATATAAACTGGGAAATACAATCAATTTTTGGCCAGTGGTCATTTTTTACAGTTTACCCAAAGCAGCACCTCACTAAACAGAATAAATCCCATACAGCAGATAGAGATGTTGCTGAAGTGGTGTGCTGGGCTGGCTGCAGTGCTCTGTGTGACTGTAAGAGAGGACGGCTCCGTGAGCGGACCGACCAGCTCGCTGCCCCCGCTGGCGCTTTTGGAACTTCTCCACTCCGAAAATGTTGATGCACATTTTTAATTCACCATCAATTTTCACAAAACTGCCAATATTCAGTCTACACATGTGCTCTCAAGAGTGAATTTAATGATGAAATAGCAGACGAAAACTGTAGACAAAAACTACAGTGTGTTTTAGCGATGCGTGCCTCACAGTCTGCCCCGGGACTAAGGAGACACAATGCATTGTGGGGCGGTTGAGTATGTGCAGTAAGCTCACGGTACATACGGAGGAATTCCATGCAGGCATTTCTTATGTACACAAAATCAACATACTATGCAGATATAATGCACTACTCAATTACATGACGTAATTAGTGTGAATGGTGCGTTAGTATGCCGTTTTGAACACAGCCATGGTCAAACCTTACACGAGCAAAAACAGCGCACCTGTAAATGTGATGGAAATTTATGTTTGCTTCACTTATTAATTTGAGGAGCACTGCTGTTTCCTTATCAGTCCACACATGTCCATGACTTCTCACACGCTGCATGTAAATCTTGATTTATTTGCTAGGTCTGTTTACATTGCACTTTGTGGAATGTTGTTTTTATCAATATGTCAGCTTTTTTTTTTTTCACCTCAGCCGAGCGTAAAACGTTTTTGCCACATGTTCTCTTCTTTCCGCTCAATTTTTTTACGCTTAAATTGAATCTGTGCATGAAAACAGGTGGATGCAAACACACTTAAAATTTCCGTTCGTGCCCCCCCTGCACTTCTTCCTCTTCACTTTTCATGCTTTCAGTATTTCCTCTTGCTTTATTTATTTATTTATTTTTCTCTGCCCTCCTGGGCCTGACTGTTCCCGTGCAAGACAAGTCTTCAGTTTGCTAATCCATGAGTCCACGGTTCACTCGGTGCAAGGTGGCCTCACTAGGAAACCTCCCTGTTGAGCTTCTGCACATTTCTAATGTCCTTAGGGGAAGATGGTGCTTGAGCTTCAGTGCAAGTTCACAGGCGCACTGAGGGGAAGTCGGCATTATATATTGGCCGAGTTCGGATCCCTCTGTATTCATGACAAGATCACACTCTTCTTACATGCTCACATGCATTTATTCTAACTCACCGACTTTCCTCTTTCTGTCTGACACTATCTCCTCCCTGTCTGTTCATTCTTCTCCACACACACACACACACACACACACACCAGTGACGAATATCAGCCCTGCTCCGACACTGATAAAGTCTTCTCTTCAAGTGAAACCCTGCAACACCAACTCGATTGACGTGGATTTTAATGATCTCTCTCCTTCTCTATACACACACACACACACACACACACACACACACACACACACACACACAGGCACCCTCTCCCCTCAATCTGATTCAGGTGTGGTGTGGGAGAATCGAGAAACAGGCCTTGAGCTGTCAGATTAGCCGTCTCGAAGGCAAGGTGGAGGACATGACAGTGATGAGCATCATGAAAAGTTGATGCCCTACGACTCTGCAATGTTACATAATGGCCAGAGGCTCTGGGAACTGGCTCATGAATGATTTAGACCAGCACCATATACGGCAGACTTTAGGAAAAGCCAATATGTATAACCTTGCCCACAATGGTTTCAGACATGTCAGCCGTATTTACAGTATATATATGAGTGACTAAGTCTTGTGTGAGCCACTGTCACACTGTCTCACTCAGACAGCAAAAACTTTGAGCCACGTGTAAATAATTGGGTTCCTTTGAAGCATTAAAATGTTTTTTTCATTGGTCCTAACTCCCTCTTAACTGGATGTTTACCTCAAATGGCGCTCAGCGTTTTGATTGACAGCGGCTTAAGGTAGCATTTTCTCTCGAGCAGCCCTACGAATTAGGTTCTGACTGAAACTAAAGGAAAAGAATCAGCAGCTTTCCCAGACTAATCACATCCCGTAGGAATCCCCAGCAGAGGCTGTTTGCAGGAAGTCCACGTTGCCTTTTTTTAGTAAAAACTATGCACCATACGGTACTTTGCAGTTTCCCTTGCCATCACAACTTTGCCAGATAATGGTTTTAGGATCAGCCTTGTGACTGTGTTTGATGTAGAAGCATCAGGGGTAATGGAAACTTCAAAGAGATAGCTGGCTACTTTGATTCAGTGGCATCTCAATTTACTTCATTGACTTAATGCTTGTGCACACTGTACATTTTTTTTCCCCCATCACAAAGATTCCAGCGCTCGCGTTTGAAGGCCATCTGAGAAAACGAGAGCGAACGAAAATGTGCGCGTGCTTCACCACAGGATTTATTGTACATCAAAACCGCATGGCAGCCCACGGCATCAACATCAAAAACACCAGGCAGAGACACATATGTCATACATAAACACACATAAACATACACATATACGGGCAGAAATTGACTGTCTCCTTCTGGTTTCCTCCACAGCTCCTGGGCATGGCGTTCTCCATGACGCTGTTCCACCACATCCACAGAACGGGGAAGAAGTACGACGCTTAGCCTCGGGAGGGAGGCACCCAATGGAGAGGAGCCCCACTGCCTGATGGGATAAGACTCTGATTTAAACACCCCTGCTTCCCCTCTTCTTCACTTTACAACCTCTTTAGAGCATCACCCCTTCCTCCCCTTCCCAGACCTTCTGTACAGATTCCAGCTGTGTCCCCGCTCTGTTCTGCTCTCTCCTCTCACCATTCATTTTGCCAAAGAGTAACACAACTGGAAAAGAAGGGACACCTACTTTTGGCAAGGAAGAGAATCCCATTGGTTGTCACTCCTCTTGAGTTTATTTTATTTTTCTTTTTTTGCTTGGACTAACAATTTGCTGGAAGGAAGGAAGGACAGACTTTGAGACAATGAAGACTTTACTAATGCCCACACACCCCTCTCTGAGGCACAGAGAACATATGAAACTCATAATATCCTCCACGAGAATTTTGTTTTTGAGTGGAGTTTTTTTCCCCTCATGTTGATTGAAGTCAAGCCCCCTTTTCACTTGTAAATGAAAAAAGTTCCGACATGGCATGCTAGTTTTCTACTTTACTGATTTACCTTTGTCGTCGAAATGTCAAATGTCTTCATTTTGTCTTGTTTTTTTGTTCTTTTTGGTAAGTGTGTCATCGACGCTCCTGTGGAATGTAAGTGTTGAACAGATCAGTGCAATGAGCTCTCAGACATGCAGTGTGTGCGGGGAGGTGGAGGGGGGCTTGGATTTGACGTGAGGGGCACAGACATGTCGGGGTGGCGTTTAATGTAATCCGTGATTCATATTTTTTTCATTGGGCTGCAGAGATTTGGGTAAAGTGAGCGTGATGGAGGAACGTCGTGGAAGCGTGAGGAATTGTCAGTGGATTTATTTTATGGCAAATTCTGCAGTATCCTCTGAATAATAAATTGTAATGCACAAATCTGCTTGTGAACACACAAACGGGCACACACACAAACACACACGCACTTTGTACTGCCACACAGCAGCAGTATTCCCATTCCTGTGAGACAATACAAATGGTGTAAAATGGCTGTTTATTAGAGCTCCACCAGGACTGTCAAGTGAAGAGATCTGGGTGATGAAGTTTCCCCTTCGAGAATACAGACTGAATTGTGTGTGTGTGTGTGTGTGTGTGTGCGCGTGCGGCTTTGTGGGTGTGTTTTATCACATTGTCCAAGCTGCAGAGGAAGAAAAAACAGCAGATAGAAACACAGAGAAGCAAGGGCATGAGGGGCAAAAACAGAGCAGACATGTTGTCTCCCTGCTGCCATCAATTGTGTTAACGGAGGCGACAAGAGACTTTCTCCTCTGTATTCTTGAGATCTCATCCATTCGCTCTGCCCTCCTCATTCTTTCGTTCTCTGGCTGTCAAACCCCCCCCTGCCTCCAGTTTTCTTCTTTTTTTTTCACCCCAATTTTCTTCCCACGTGTCGGAAAGGAACGAGCATTACGCTCCGTACGTACACACACAATACCTGACATTCCTGTTCATCACAAGGTGACACCTCGGGTTTCCAACTTCGCCCATTTTACGTAAGCTTCCTTTTCTCGCAGCCAAAGAGGAGGGGGCGGCAGGAGCGTAGGCAGATCAAAGCTGAGACAGATAGGTATGGCAACATGCCCTGTAGGACATGTCTGTTTACTGCTGATTCGCTGCAGGAGGCCTGAGCACCACCCTGCCTCCGTAAGACTGAAAATACTCTTCATCTGCTGTGGAGACTTAAAGAAAATGCCCTCCAGTGTGTCTGCTCTGCTCCAGGCTTCAAATTGTCTGTGAGAATGAGAGGCGGTGGTGTGAGGGACTAGCTTATTGTTAAAAGGATGATTTAAGCCGGTGCCATAGGTTGGTTTTGACTGGATGCCATCAGCTACGATAAGACTGCACTCACCAAAGTAAATGCTGAGATTTGAGAGTGTGGATGCAACATTTTAACAACATCCAGCGGGGCAAGAAACCGGTGATCAAACTATCTACCTATCTAGTTTCAAGTTTCATTTATTACAGTTTGACAAGGCAGGGTGCAGCCGCATAAAAACAGAGCAAAAGCACAAAATCGGGAACAGAAACCCAAAAAATAAATAGGTAATTTATGAAACAACTGAAAGCTATAATATTTAACATTTCTGTATTAGAGCATCTAAAAATGCCAGACATATGTTATATATTTTGTTTAGTTGTGTGCTTACATTATCCCAAATGTTTCCAACAATCTTCAAGTGCAGTGAATCTATAATGATAGGATACGTTGGATATGTTAGGGAGTGAGAATAGAAGTCGGCGACTGTGACTAAACATAACGTGAGTAAAACTTTAATATTCCCTCCATGAACACGACTTCTGCCCGAGTCATGTCAGACAGATTCTCATCAGCTACAGTGGTTGTTTAAAAGCGAAGACAACAACTCCCATGATCCCACTCCACTTCACAACGCCATCAAACCGCATCTTTTGTCATTGTTTTAATGTGAGAAAGACCCTTAGCGGTAGACTTTACATATTGTGCATTTAAGAACATCGAGAATAAAAGAGAGTTCTTTTGGTTCTGCCTTTTGACACTACATATTCCTGGTGCTAACACAGGCAGTAGGTGGGTGTTGAGGCTGCAGGCACAAAACAGTGCAAGGGGGATCCAGAGCAACAACAGGTCAAAATTTAACCTTAAAGTCAGTCTTTTTACTCTGTCAGATGTATTCAGCAGATAGTTAAAAAATAATTGTACAGTTCAACTTTGTTTGCTCTTCAAAATAAGTTTGTTTAAGACCTATAAGGTCATCTGACCGCTCACGTTCCTCAGGCTGGGAGTCACACTGAATTGCCATGTCGCTTCAAATCATCATTCATTTCGTTTCAGTACTCACTCTGACATTGTGTTCATGTCTTTTAAAGTTGACATGGCTTAACTGCAGGGAGCTGCTGGCATCTTCACAGCGCTCACAGAAATAAGCTGATACAAATGGCGTGCACGACCACACAGGTGTTTTCAATTACTCTGGCTGATTAGACCAATCCATCCAATCCACCACATGTGGAGGGCACAATGTGGTGTGTAAATTTCACATTTAGAGTTGAGATAAAGAAAATGCGGGACAATAAAAACAGCGCACCGTATGAGACAAGGGGACACAGCATATCTGGTGATAGTAAAATGCTCCCTGTTGCTCCGACTGACTTTGTTTTCTTTCCCGCCGACAAACAAAAAACAGCTGTCACCAAGTACGAGTGCTGAGCAGACCAACCCTAACCCTAACTGATGAAAAAGTGTGAGATGCAGGCAGCAGATCAAGGGGCCTCAAACTGTAGCTGAATAATTAATCGAAATATTCTTGTAATCACAATTTAGCCGAGTGCCATATCCAATTTGCAGGAATCATAAGGGAACATACTTCCTACTAAAATTGTGACTCATATCACAATATCTGTCAAAATGTCACCACATTCCCAGATCTCAGCAAAGAAGAACTTGCAGTATTACTGATAAGAGTGCTGGCCAAATCGACGACCATGAAGCGGAACGATCCTTTAACATGAGAAGACACATGATCTTTTTTTCTTTCTTTTTTTTTTTTTTTGCTGCTGTTAGAAATTGAGTATAGAAATCATTGGGACCAGAAGTGGCTGCGTTCTAAATCGTATCCAAGGTGATCGCTGACAGGAGAGTTTGTTACTTTGGATGAAGCCTTGGAACTCAGACACTGTGCATTGCTGCTACGCGGGCTAACAAATGGCACAGCGAGGACAACATTAGTCATTCATCCAGTCTGGCAGCCTGAGTACGCCCTTAAGTCGTTCTTACCTTTTTTTGTTTTTATTGGTTTTATAATTACCTGATTGGAAAAGACACAGTTTTAATACGAGGGGGGTTTGTGCGTCAGGATGCAACAGATTTGGGCTGTGATGTGCAGCGACCCTGCTGGCTGTGATTCACTGCCTGCCCCCATATGCTCCAACTCTTCTTGTTGTGTCCACGGGGGGAACATGACAGCTGCTGATGTACAGCGCAGGCACGAGTGGTCACATCTCCTCTGCTTGGCTGCCTCCACAAACTCTCCACACATCCCTTATTTACTGCCTCACTCTGCAGACACCCGGCGCTACATATACAGTAGCTGGCAGCACTGACGCCGAAGAAATACAGCTGTGCTCTTTGGATGCCTCAAAGCAGCTGTGAGGTATACTCCGCGCCCCGCGAGGGGTTACAGGAGGAATAGCTTTAACCGTCGTGTAAATCAGGCCGCATTGTAACTTTAACTGCGGGCGAGAAGTTCAGAAGGAACCCAGGATAAATATTTTGTTGGGTTGCTTCATCTTGCATGTGGTGTTTAAAAGCAGATGTCACAGAGAGTGTGAGAATGGAGGATAGAGGAAATAAAAAACATGTCTGTCTCTAAATTCAACGTCATATTTCAAAAACTCAGCCAGCAGACTCTGGATCTCTTTGCCCCCGACTGATCCTGACCTGAGCTGGCATTCTGGCATTTTCCACTCCGTGTGACCCCCCACCCCCCACCCCCGCCGCCGTCATCCGGTTTTCATGGTTTCGTCGGGAGAAAATGTTCCTTCATGTTTTTAGAACACAAGGATGAATGCTATTTTAACAAAAAAAGAAAAAATCTGTTTAATGATGTTATTTTTGTACATTCGTCGCTGTTTTAATGTTTGTTTTTATACGATACTGTTGTTTTTTTTCTTGTCGTAGGCTGTTTTTACTGGGAGTTTTTTTTTCCATTCATGACAGAGGCTCATTGTCGCTCATTGAGAGAACATGACAGTAAGCGTTTGTTTCTTACAGGATTAGTCTTTGCGATGTTCCTCCACAAGGTGCAAAAAAATGCCTCTCTGTCTTAACATTGCTACAGGCAGTTAAAGCAATTAAGTCAAGATTGATAGAGAGAGAAAATTTGTCATATAGCACCGGGTGAAGCCCACAAAAGGCAAACTGCACGGCTGTCATCGTGCTTCTCTGTATTAGGACCTAGTTTAATTAAATTACGACGTACTGGTGTAATCTGCAGTCCGTCTTTTAAAACTGCCAGTGTAAGGCCAATTATGTATTTGTAGAGCATGATCTATTAGATGGCACTGCACAACACAGAGCTCATGTCACCACAGTATATCAGCCCTGTACGTTAGCCCCGGATGTAAATATGCTCATTTTTACAACTGATGTAACTTACTGTTCTACTTTGCCACTTTGTAATCACATTTACATTGACAGTTTAATTGCCATTTTCTAATTCTGAATTGCCTAACAACCCGTGCTCATTTACAGATGCGTCCTCCACCCATATTTTATCAATTTTCTCACGTTTGATAGTATTCCTGCCTCTGTTTTCTTCTTTTAAAGTACAGGAGCGGTGTAAATTTGATGTAAATTTGTGTTTTTGTCAGTATGGTTCTCATATTTCATTTGACTGCATTTGCATCCTGTAGTAAGACACATTTTCCCATATTTTTTTTTTTTGGTTTTGGAAGGAGTATAAAGTATTCCCTCTTATCCATGGAAACACTCAGTCACAGAGATGGTAAAGGAAGAATGCACATGCAGTAATTGGGTTTTGTCTGCTGTGAAGAATTTTGAGACATAAAAACTGTTTGGGGTTTCTTTTTTGCCACCTTTGACATATTATTTCTGTAATCTCTTCCTAATCCTTCCCCCGTGCTAAAGCTGAATATCTGAGCAGTGGAAATGTATGCTCTAGAAATGGTGTGTTTGATGTTGTGTTCTGCTGGGTGGCACTATCTGATACCTGCCAGCCTTGTCCTGTGGAGTTTTATGCTACATGTGAAAGCACTCTGAATATCTATACTAGGTGGTGCACTACCTTCTCTTTATTCTCTAAATCAACTATTTTTTAAATAAAGGAAAGAGTGTCACAAAATCCCACGATACCGTACGCTCATTTGCCTTTCATGTTTAATGACTCGATGCTCCTGATGTATTCCCTTTTTGTGTCACTGTCAATTATGTAGGCAGCATTTAAACAGTGTTTGATGCTGAATTTTTGGAGGTTGGAAGACAGGACTTGGCATGAAGAGCAAAGTGAAGCGGTGTCACAGCAGATCCCACGGTGTATTGAATGAAAGAGAGTGGCATCGCTGCCTTAAAATGGCCTCTTTTTTCAAAAATAACAAAACCGGTGGGACTGTTGTCCTAAAGACGCTGAGATGAGCTAATGGTAGTCAGCCAGTCGAACAGACGGCTTTTTTTAAAGAACAAAAGGGAGATGATGAAAGTGGGAACCATCGCCAATTTGTCTCGTTTCTACGGCATGGAGTAAGCGGCAGAGTATTTTTGTATGGAGCTTTATCCCTTTTTTTTTTAACCTAATTGTTATCAGGCCCATGTGTGATAGTGAGTGGAGTTTATTGTGCCATTCCATCCTGGCTTTTTGTTTTACATCACTGTTCCTTCTATGCAAAAATATGACCTATTTTAGCCTTTGTACAGATTATTTTGTATGAGTAACATGTACTGAAATAAAGTGAACAGAATCAACCGTGGATACTTTCTTTTCCTAACTGTAATTACAGCATTTCACATTTTCCCCCTCCTCATCCTCAGCAGAACTCATTTCATTAACCTGAATTGGAAAGGCTTTCTTTTTGTTGAGACACTTTAGTTCGTCTCCACGCAGCATTATCCAGCTTGTTAACCTGCAGAGGAGCTGATACGCAGGTTGTTTCTACTATTATCTGTTCTCATTCTGTCGTGTTTTTTTCTTGAGTAAACTCACTATTCTTTTAACCGCACGGCAGCCGGGCTTTTTGGTCTTTGTCGTGCCGTCTCTTTGTCATGACTTCACATGCAAATACAGCATGTCTAATATTGCTTTCAGCCTTACTGTATCATTATACTATTTGTTCTTCATTAAAAGATCTATTTGAATGTCCTCTCTCAAGTACACTAGACTTTAGTGTTGACATTCAAGTAAAATCTATTCAGACTGTTATGGATTTAAGGGAAAAAGCTGTGGGTGTTTTAACTCAGTGTCAGTACACAACAACTATATAAACATGTATACTCACGCGACATACCGTTCAAGGATTCTTGTGTTTTGATCGCAACAGAAGGTACAATCAGTGCCACAAAACAGCAGACAAACAATTACAAAACTGAGGTAACTCACTATTGAAGACTCCCAGTAATCCACTGAACAATCCAATTTAGAAACATATTTGAGCCAATATACTGTATGTTGTAACCATTTACTTAGGTCTGTCTGTGTCTGTGTGTGGAGTTTGTCTGCAGATAGAAGTGATATCATAGCCTCAACATGGCCGCTGCAGTCTGGCCTTTTGGTCGACACCTCACTTGATCCAATAGGCGCTTCCATGTCCTGTCCACAACCCACAATAGCCAACAAGATTTTGCATGGAAAGGAAGTGCCTGCCTCTTTTCTCCTGGGTAAAGACAGAGCCAATTGGAACAGACTGGAACAGATTGTGTGGCTGTATAGCCAATGAAATCCAGAAAATGACAATATGCACTTTTATGTGTAATATGAAACAAGAACAAGGAAATTATGTAAATTTAGATAGCCTGCTGTGAGTTGCATTTTATATGAACTGCTTTTCCACCTCAGCAGTGTTTTGACGCCTTTAAATGGACAAAATATAGTTTCAACAAGGGAAAAAGCACTATAATGTATTTATGCTTCACTTACTCTGAAGCAGGTTTTTTGGGGGGGTCTCCAAGCACCTTGACATACCCTTAGAATAACATGTAAATATTAATTTTCTGAGGTAATGTCTGTGGTAACACACTCAAACTTATAACTAGGTAGGCTAAATGCTGTGGTCACATTGTACAGTATTTTCCAGCTAATACAGTAAGTCACCATTACTGGTCACTGGTGGGCATATTTTTTGCAAAATATATACTCAGAAGTAAATAAAACGTTCTATTTCACTGTGTTCAAAATGTTATCATTCAATGCCAGTAGCACCTACAATGATTAGAGGAAAAGTGTGTCAGAGTGTTACCTTTCAAAACAGATCCAAACCATGAATGTACTCCAAATGGTTCAAGAACAGGTTTCAATTTAAAATGAGTGCGCTGGAGTGGTTAAAAGAATAGCGTGACATTATGGGAAATGGGCTTATTTGCTTTCTTTCGAGTTCAATGAGAAGATTGATTCGACTCTCATATCTGTAGGCGGTTGGTTAGTTAACCTGGCTCTCTCAAGAGGTAAAATCTGTTTACCAGCACTTCCAGAGCTCAGTAATTGACGTGTTGTAATTTGGTTGTTTAATCCAAACAAAAACTGGAGTGTGAAAAAAAGCATGTCATAGTTTTATGGGGGTGTTTCTGCTGTTATGTTACCCTCTGTGAAATCACGAAATGATGTTTTGACACATGCCCTGTTTCTGGTCATTATGCTAGGCTAAGCCAACCAGCTGGCAGTGGCTTCGTTTTTACTGTAAAGACATAATATTGGTATCAATTCTTTCATCTAAGAGAAACAAGCAAGAATACTGCAAGTTTAGCTATGCCTTTAAAGAATACAAAAGGTATAGCAAGATACTGCATGAATAAAAAGGGCAATTAAGCATCTGTGGGACTAAAACAGAGTTGTATCTTGTCTAAAAAGAGAGATCAATCTCATTAAGTCTTCATGTACCTCTAGCAAGGCAGCGAGGTACCTGGGGGACCTTGTGTCCTTCTGTCACTCCACAGGAGACATTTGATGTAATGATGAAAAAAAAACAACAACCTTGTGATTAAGTATTCACATACAGTATTCCCATCGCCAAGGACAGTTCAGACTACATTTCTGAATTATGAGCCAGTGTTAGACGAGAGCCTGTGGTGAATCTTTTATGCATTCACATTAAAGCTGCAGTGGGAAATCTGAACATGCACAATGCAAAAGTTTCCGCCTCTCTCATCACTGCCTCAGATCACTCTGCTAAGCTCCTCCCGCCAGATGACGCACCAAACACGGATGCACATTTTGCTGGGCTTGAAGTGGAACATAAAGGCTGTCAACCATTGTAACTAAACAGCAAACATCTGTTTGACTCGGTTAGTTACGTCTGACTGATACTAACATACTGCACAACAACAGGATGGGAGATTTTTTTGAGTATGTCAAAAACCTTTGTATGAAACTAATAGCATGCATAATAATAATAATGCTAATAGCACAGCATAATATTATAGCATGCAAGCACTGGACACTGCGCAGGCAGAAATATCCCACAATGCAATGCAGCAGTGACATCCACAACAACAAAATAACAGACAAAGGCAGATGGCAACCAAGGGAGCTCTCAATGTCAATAACGTGTCGATTTAAATGTAATTAAGGCTTTTGCTACTGTAGGTCTTTTCTAGCACAGTTAGTTAATCCTTGGCACCTTGGTTGCCATGGTTACACGTGCCCAATCAGCAAGGATGGACCAGCGCTGAGAAGTACCCCTGAAAAGATAGAGACTACTGTCCATTTACACAAAACAATGCTGAACAATAGTACATTTTGTGTGCACAGAATGTGATTTCAGATTAGTTACATGTTGGCTAATCCTGAATGGTTGTTTGATCCAGACTGGATTCTGCTTAAAACAAATCAATATGAATATTTGTTAATGACTCGAAATAGCCGGACTTGACATTAAGTGTTTTTTTTACTTGCCCAACAGCCAAACTTACTTTTCTAAAATGGAAAATGTAAGCTTATTAAAAAATAAAAAAAAAACATCAACAGGGATTTGGACAATTTAACTTGCATACTTTTATCTGAGTAAGCTTTAGAACAGAATAGCGGAACTTTTACTTGTAGTGGAGTATTTTCTTACTTTTGCTTAAGTAATGGACCTGTCCTGAATACTTCCACCCTTTGTTAGCACACCCACAGCCTAACTGTGTTCTGGCCAAACTTCCCCCTTTAAAGAACGGTGCCATGTGGGTAGCCTGGTTTGTTATGTTACTTTAGTCAGCTCAGTTTGGAGTATAATAGTTACTGAAAGCTACGCTGTGTTTGCTGCTACACAAAAGAAATACAAAGCAGTCCCAGTTAACGTAATGTTACGACAGCGTCTTCTTTCGACGGCAGAGTTAGTCCAGACCGCAAGACTGTGAACAGCTAGTTAGCAAGTTCGCAGCTACAAGTCAAGCTAAAGACAACTGAAAAAGTCTAAAACTGGAGGTCTCCCAAATATCTTTCAGAGCCGGAAGCTGCGGGGATCGGATGATTGATCGCATTTTCCACCACAGTGAAAAACAGCAAAGTAACAGCTGCGAACTAACCAACTTGAAGCTCAGTGGAGCGTGCGGATCCACAGTGTTGTGTAATTACTGCTATTTCATACAATTCTGAGCCAGCAGTGGCAATAAGTGTGACTTTATAAAACAGAAACACTGGCCAATTTTAGGTGGCTGGAGGAACATTGTAAGCCAAAACAAGATGGTCACTCATTATTCCAGTGTGCAGTGCATTTGGGATCAGAGCTGCCAAATGGTCGCTTTTATTTTTCACTTGCCCGATCGCACATCTGCATGAGGCATTCCAATCATGAACGCTGAACGCCTGAACGCTGAGACTACTTGCCCAGGGCAAGCATTAATGTGGATCCCTGAATGGTCAAAATGAGTAATTTCACCCTAAACTGTAAAGAAATTATGTTGCCTACTGCGGATTTTATTGTCATTTGATGTTTTTTTTTTTGTTTTTGTTTTTTTTTTGCTTTCCCTGCACTCCTCCTCCTATCCTCAGATAATCCCTCTGGTAATTTTGACAGATGATCCATTTTTCCAGACGCTTATCAATTGAGTTTTATCTTAATCTCGTTACAGTCTAGGTGGCCTGAAATGTTTACTTCTTGATTCATTTGAGTGTTATTTGTCTGAAATTCAGCAGATTGCCTCTCAAGCACAAATGGACACAGCACAGCGGAAACATCAGATCATAATGCCTAAGGTCATTTAACTACATTAGATGTTCTTTTGCTCAAAGATGTCATTGTCCAACTCAATTTTGCAGGAAAAAAGCCGTCTCTGAAACTGTAGTTTGAAGACTGGAACACAAGCCTTTCAGAAGCAATAAATGCTTATATTGAAACAAGGGTAATGCCTTATAGGTCTATAATAAAGGATGCAGTAAATTTGAAGTCACAGAGAAATACAGCAGGACAGAGAGTGCATGGAGGTGAAAGAAGGTCTACAATCTGGCAGCAGGCTGACAATACTCCAAAGCTCGTAAGCCATTCAGCTGCAGTCAGCCACACATATTTTTTGTGTAATATGACCTGCCTGCCTACATAGACAGTTCTGGGCCCTACCAGCATGGCAGTGCAGCGTCACAGCCCCAAGCCCCTTTTTTTAGCCAGCCTGACACCCGCACATCCAGCAAACGACCCCCCTCCTCTCAGATTCACATGGCGGCTGAGTATCCGCGGGGTGGGGCTGGATCTGGGGACTGTTTTGAAGTAAAACTCGCAGAAGCTCTACGTTGACTGTAAAAACACCGGCAAACAATGGATAGAAAACTGAATCTGAACAGAGCTGAGACGTTCTCCTTCGTCAACCCCTGGATCAGATATTTCCTCTTCTTCTTCAGCTTCTTATTTTGGGTGAGTACAGTTGCACGGCTGAAGGATTTTTCTTTGTGTAGAGACACCATAACACAGCTGTTCCGGTGTCCCAGTACACCATATATATATTCTTCATATTTTCTGAGCAGACAAATCACCAGCTATCAGGAGCTGTAGCTCTAACAAAGTTAGATCTGCTAGAAAATGAAGCCAAACTAAAAGAGGCAAAAGAAAAAAAAAGTGTATAAATAATTAATGAAGAGATATAATTCAGATAGTATTCAGAGCTGCAAACAGCAGGAGCACCCAGCGTCCCTGCTGCTACCTATTTTAAGTTTACTACAGTTATATATGGACACTGAGATTGCTCATACATCAAAGTAGAAAATGTTGAGTGGTGCATTCTTATCAAATCAGTCGAACACTGACTCACTCTGAACTACAAAACACCTGCGTAAGCCTCCTGGTAGTCGGTATCTGAACGTTCCTATATATTTTATGTCAAGGACTGTTACCTGAAGGCAGTGGTTGGATGTGGTGTCCTCGGTACTGTTTCACAACATGACTGCACAAATGTGGAGCACTGATTTCCATCCAGGCTTACTTGTACATCAAGGGGCACTTCTACAGCTGCCAGGGCATATATGGAATGATTACGGAGTAGCTAGAATCACTTGAAAAAATAAAATTACCATTTGAAACAGCTTAAATGTAATGGACGGTTCTAACAGTAATTGATAAACAGCTAAAATTAGCTTAAATGGCCTGGATAAACTGTTGAAATAGTTAGCTTAAATATTATGGATATATAGTTGAAATTAATTAGCCAAAAATAATAATTAGATAGTAATGTACGAATTATTGATAGATATAGATACATTGTGATAAATATCGTATCATGATATTTTTATGGTGGTATTATTGTACCTTGAATTTTGGATAAATCATTATGGTAGTAATAGTAAACAGTTTAAATAGTTTGCCCATATGTCCCGGATACAAAATTGAAATTTAGCCAGAAGTAATTAAAAGATAAAAGTCATGTATAATCATTGAAATGATTCAGATGTATATTTTATCATGGTATTGTTGTACGTTTAGTTTTTGGTATTGTTACATCCCTAGTAAATACGTAAAAATATAAATAAAAGGATTGGATACATAGCTAATGACAATGTATGTTTATCCACTACTTTTAGCCATTTTTAGCTAAAAGTAATGTATGAATTTTTGAAGCATAAAACTCAGTAGTGACAGTCCAGTTATTGTGGACACATTGGTGTAATTGTGGGTCTAAAGTCTAAAACAAGCTTCACTGCTGGTTGTCAGTGTATCTAAAAGGACAGGAGATAAGTGGGACTTTTAGAGGAAGGTAGAGGAGACGCTGCAGCCATTAAAGTATCCATCAGGCCGTCTGTCCCTCATCAGCAGTTGCTTTCAAACAAACACACCATTAAGACTCTCTCGGAGTCCCCCACTTTCCGGCCACATTACTACTTGGAGAACGAGGATTACATCCGTCGCTTTATGGAGTCCCTACACCTCCATCATATCCCTGTTCATCCAGTCCTACACAAACACAGCGAGGGGGCAAACACTGTACCGCGCTCTTACTGTGTTTAGAGCCAATCAGCAATAACTGCGGGCCCCGGCAGCCAGGCCCGTGTTGACTTTGTTTATCAGACACGGGCTCAGAAGTGAACACTGCAGCCCTAATCCATCAGGCCTTTGTGCCCGCGTCCCCGTGGCTCAGTTCAGCTGGCTTTCACCTCGGCGCACAATCCGCCGGGAGAAGCCTGATTCATCCCTTTGAAAAGCCTGAAAACAGAGCTGGAATACATTCGCTGTGTGCGTGTGTCTCCTGTTGCAAATGCACACTGTCACCCGTATTCACATAAACACACACAGTGGCAAACTGACAAATGGAGCTGCAGGTGCACACACTCCTACACAATAGAGAATATCCTTTTTTTTTTTAAAAAAAACGATGCTTTCAGAAATCTTTAAAAAACTCCAGTTCTGAAGAAAATGTGCGCCATTGATGCCTCGTGTTTTGACACCTATTGTCTTGTCAAGGCAGATTATTGATTCAAAAATGTGAGGCAGATAAAAACACACCACTTCAAAGTAACAATTTACTTCTCCAGAGCACACACAAAAAAAAATTGGGTTGGACGCGAAGGCTGGCAAATAAAAAATTACACCTCTTTCACGGTGGATTATGCCATGGACCATGGATCCTCATGACCTCCAGAGATCCAATACGGGCTTTTCAGACAGAAACAAAACAAATCCATGTTCATACAGGCTGCACAAAAGGCATTCTGTACACAAACACACTGACACGTACACAATTAGTAATCAGGAGACTGTCTGTGAATCTGGAGGCTGTAAATGAAAGCCAAGCCATGCAGATTGTTATTCAAGGTGAGAAAAACAATCAAGGAAAGGAGGGAAATTAGTGTTGACAATGCAATCAACAAGAAGCTCTAATTCCACCTATTTCCCACCCTCTTCTGCTGTTTTATTGTGGAGCTTCTGTTCGTGTGAACTCACATCCTCAGCAGCTTTACAACGCGTCCTCAAGCAACACCATTACTTACAGCGCACACGCGAGCGGCCGTCTGCACATGAATGTTGTCACTGTTTTGAGACCTCATTAAATGAGATACTCTTTGCTTCATCCATGCACAGTGTGGGCTGCCAACATCTCTTTTGTGTTTAATATTTTACACAGTATGAGCTTTTTTTTTTTTTTTTTTTTCTACTATAATGTTTTTTCTTCTTTTCTTTTTTATTTCAGAAAAAAAGTACTGAGCAGGTCTCAGACAGATCAACACCCTGAGCTCCTCTCTCTCTATCTCTCTCTCTCACAGACACACACACACACACACACACACACACACACACACACACCATCTCTTTGCTTTCACCTTCTGATTTTCCCTCTCTGCCTTTGTTCATGACACTGAAGAAGTTTTTTTTTTCTATAGTCCACCTACAACAGTGAAAATACAAAACACCGCTCAGTCAAGCTTGGGTGGATAATAACCACGACTTTCTAACCAAGGTCAAGTTTGACTCGAGAGGGAGATCCACACAAAAACACACTCGTTAAATTCTGAAGGATTGTCTCCGAGATCACAGGTGGACTCGACTGAGTTTGCCAGAAAAACGAATTCTCCACATTAGCGGCCTCCAAATTCAGATGATTAAAGCTGAGATCCATATGTTTTGTTATTTTTTTCCCGCTGACATCCATCTGTCTGTTTATCATAAACGCATAAACTGCCGTGGTTGCCACGGCTACAGGTGCTCCGTATACTCAGCACCTGAGGAAAGGCTTATCATCGCTAATCTCATCACACCTGTCCTGGTTAACAGCACAAACAAAGTCTGTTCAGAACAGAGCCAGCATGCTGGAAGCAACATATTGTTCCTCGCAATTTCACACAAGAAAATAAAGTATACAACCACTATAGTATAGTATTATAGTATTCATACTATTTACACTCACTCAACTGCTCGTTAACACAAATATCTAATCAACCAATCACATGGCAGCAACTCAATGCGTTTAGGCATGTAGACATGGTCAAGACGACCTGCTGAAGTTCAAACCCGGCATCAGAATGGGGAAGAAAAGTGATTTAAGTGACTTTGAATGTGGCATGGTTGTTGGTGCCAGACAGGCTGGTCTGAGTATATCAGAAACTGCTGATCTCCTGGGATTTTCACACACAACCATCTCTAGGGTTTACAGAGAATAGTCCAAAAAAGAGAAAATATCCAGTGAGTGGCAGTTCTCTGGGCCAAAATGCCTTGTTGATGTCAGTGGTCAGAGGAGAATGGCTCAACTGGTTTAAGATGATAGTAAGGCATCGGAAACTCAAATAACCACTCGTTACAACCAAGGTATGCAGAAGACCATCTCTGAACACACAACACGTCGAACCTTGAAGCAGATGGGCTACAGCAGCAGAGGACCACACTGTGTGTCTCTCCTGTCAGCTAAGAACAGGAAACCAAGGCTACAGTGCACACGCGCTCACCAAAATTGGGTAATAGAAGATTGGAAAAATGTTGCCTGATCCGATGAGTCATGATTTCTGCCTAACCGTAACATTCAGATGGTAGGGTCAGAATTTGGCATAAACAACATGAAAGCATGGATCCATCCTGCCTTATATTAACGGTCCAGGCTGGTGGTGGTGGTGTAATGGTGTGGGAGACATTTTCTTGGCACACTTTGGGCCCCTTAGTACCAACTGAGCATCATTTAAACGCCACAGCCTACCTGAGTATTGTTGCTGACCATGTCCATCCCTTTATGACCACAGTGTACCCATCTAATGACGGCTACTTCCAGCAGGATAATGCAACATGTCACAAAGCTCAAATCATCTCAAACTGGCTTCTTGAACCCGACTGTGCTCCAGTGGCCTCCACAGTCACCAGATCTCAATCCAATAGAGCACCTTTGGGATGTGGTGGAATGGGAGTTTCACATCATGGGTGTGCAGCCAGCAAATCTGCAGCAACTGTGCGATGCTATCATGTCAATATGGACCAAAATCTCTGAGGAATGTTCCCAGCACCTTGTTGAATCTATGCAACGAAGAATAGAGGCAAAAGGAGGTCCAACCCAGTATTAGCAAGGTGTACCTAATGAAGTGGAGTGTATATTGCTTTCATTCTCTTGGTATGGAGTCAGCTATGTTGCACCACCACATTTCTACAGATGTGGCCTTTTGCATTTTTTTT
>JAJHUR010028096.1:22614-48729 GCA_027495735.1 Lutjanus campechanus | reverse complement strand
TTCTGTTCCATTTAGTGTAGCAGAGCCAACAGCAGCACCCTGACTTTGTTTGACTTGAATGGAAAGGGACTTTAATAAGTATCATTTACTTGTGTTTATCCTACTACTTCATGCTGCTGTCTAATAGCCAATTAAGTTTTTAAATACAAATCGTTGAATGAGTTTGAAGTATGAAGCATTTTTATGGACAACCCCAATTTGTTAAAATTAGCTCCACCTGGAACAGCCACAACAGTTAAAACAATTTTTACAAATTAAAGCATCAGTAATAATTTATTGCAGTATATAACACTGACAATGGCCAGCAACAATCGCACACTCACACTCAGTAATTATCTTAATACGGCTATGTGAGTATTAAGATAGATAGAAGCTTATAAAAACTTTTAAAAAATATTTTGCTGAAAACATTTTGTAGAATGTACTTTTACAGAGGTTAGTGGAGAACATTTACTACTATAAAATTGTATTTTTAATGAATATCCTACTGTAGATATAATGTATTTCCTTTACAAAAAATGCTAGTAAAGTTCCCCGTCATTGTAACACATTTTCTTGATTGCTCACATTCTGATTGAGCTCTTCCTGGCAAATATCTGTAAGTGTGGTTTTATTTTGAAAGGAGCGGAAGTGGGAGTGTTGCTCTGTTAGCTCGTCAGTATAAGAGCTCCTCTGTAGCTTGGTGGCTAGGTTGGTTGGCAATAGGTTGTTTTCCTGATAGCCGCTCGGGGTTCCCACTCGTCGCTGCTGAACTCCGCTACTGCAAAATCGGTCATTACGGCGGCACAACAGACGGACTATAGGTTACAGGTTTGTTGTCCTTGATTAAACGATATGAAAACGTTATTTGACAGCTAGCTATAACGTCACGTTTTGTATCTGTCAGCCATGTTACTGTATATCAATCAATGATGCAGCTAGCCACAGTAACCGTGTTTATTTTTAGCAGCTAACCTTCGCTGACTGCAGTGCAATGAAACATGGATATAGCAAGGCACTGTGTATGTGCTGTAGTCTTGCATTATTGACGATACAGTAGTGACATGAAAGTCGATGTTATGATAAATATGTTATCCGTGGAAATGTGTTGCAAAATCCAAGATGTTGATGTGTTTTTACAGTGTGTGTTAGCTAGCGCACTAAGCTAGCTGTCTGCTGATTTAAAGCTAAGAGGTAGCTGCCGAGTTTTGATCTGGCCATGTCCTCCGTTCACAAATCAAGCCAAGGCCCCAGTCAACAAACTAACAGTTAATGTTATTGTAACTGAATGTCATATATCATATGCATATATGAAGTTGTCATGATGTTAACCAAAAAATGTGTATGCTTTCTAGCTAGTATGCTTGGTTAACTTAAAACAGCGGTAGCACTGGATTAAGAAGATCATGCTTCTTTAGCTTGCATCACAGCAGACTGCTAACAGCATATCGGAAAAACTACTGTATTCCTTCAAAACATCCCAAATGCATCCTACAGCTCAGGCATATATCTTTTCTTTTACATTTTATCGACAAATGTGAACATTAACATCCAAAAACCAGAAACTAATAAATACTAAAGAATGCCAGGCAATCAGAACATACAGAAGTCATTGATCATACTGCAAATATATTATAAAATAGGGATGCATTATATTGATTTGTTTCAACAATATTTAGCTTGTTTAACCAATATTTGCCCGCTTCTCCTGGCTGATACCAATAAGATAACCGATAATTTCACGTTTTTTGGATCCAACTAACCTCACTATTACAATAAAACAAAGAAGAGTTATGACTCTTCAAATGTTTCTTATTTCCAGCAACATACATCACAAAATACACAAATAAAGTTGAGCTTTTACAGAGCATTTTGTTTCAGAATTAAAATTAAATGCTTTGACACAATCTGTCAAATCACATATTGGTATAGCCGGTATTTATCGACAAATCACATTTAGCTGTCATAGGCCAATTTATTGTGCATCCACTTTATAAAGGGTACACAAATTAAGTATTTTGCTGGCTTTTGCGTTTTTAGATTTATGGACTTCATTTGCAAAAATTAAAGGTTTATGATTAAATTAAATGTACACCTGTGGATGTGTAATTTTGCAAGTAATGGGATCGAATTTGATTAGGGCTGTGTATTTGGCAAAAATCTGGCAATACAATATGTATCATGATATGGGGATTCAATATATGATTTGATATTTTGTGATACACTGTGCTAATGTTGGTATATTAGTAAGTAAATGTACAGATATTGCCTCAAAAAAACAGAGTGGGGACAAGACTAAAACAAATGCTGTATATCGTCTGGCAGTGGACATAAAGAGCAGTCCACAATCAACGTCCTCTTTATGTTTTGCAAACATACTTTGGGGAGCTAAAAACAAAGAATTATGACGAAGTTGGCCTTATTTATAATCAAATATTTTGAATGTAGGCATCAGATTATATTCCAGTCCAGTTCCAAAGACTGGTCCTAAGAAGTGTTACAACATCAGAAGGGATCACATCAACAACTCCTACAGCCCAGGCATTTTTCCAGGATTGTAGTCTTGGGGATAAAATCAAAACTGGTTAATTTCCAGAGTTTACAGTATTTCCATTTGTTATTGGGCAGATGCAAGTTAATCATAACATTTCACTGAAACATTAGCATTTACAAAATATGAACACTGCACTGATAATAATGTGGATTCCTGCTCCCAGATGGACCAGCAGGACCAGTCCTATATGTTTGCCAGTCTGAAACGGCCCCACTCAGAGCAGCTGCTGCAAGGCCTCCAGCTCTTGCGGCAGGACCACGAACTATGTGACATTGTCCTGCGTGTGGGTGATGCAAAGATCCATGCCCACAAAGTAGTGCTGGCCAGCATCAGCCCTTACTTCAAGGCCATGTTCACGGGAAACCTGTCAGAAAAGGAGACATCTGAGGTGGAGTTCCAGTGTATCGATGAGACTGCTTTGCAGGTACGCTTGGAGCCAGCAGAGGCCTTATTACAGTGTCTTCTGGTCCTAAAGTTTTAAATCATGTAGTGTGAATTTTAGGCCTTGAAATGTCTGAAATATGATTTTGACAGGTCTTAAAAATGGATTGAATGATGGAGTTAATATAATTTTATAAAGCTACATTAACTTAAGTCTTACTTTTAAATTTGTTTCTGGGAAGATTTGTCTTGATCATGCTAACATTGACCGATTTAACCTTGAATACAAACTGTACTTAAGGGCTGAAAAATTAATCAAAATTTTATCAAAACCACAGTATGACTCACTATAATTTTCAAATCTCAGGAGGTGCAATAAATGTTTAAGGTGAAATGTGTGTTAAAATACCATTTTGAATTAAATATTGCCATGCTGCAGAGTTGCCCAGGCTTGCACATCATACACAGACTCTATAGACTTAAAAAACATCTTTGTTTGGTTGAGATTGGGGTTGCAGATTTTGTGCATTTTACATAATAGAAAGTTGAAAATGTTAACAGTTGAATAATCATTTATAATTGATAAGATACAAAATCCATGTTTTTTCTTTCTTGTTTTTTCCTAATTTTTTCTTAAAGTTTAATTACTGTCTTATGTAGCCTATTGCTTAATTACTTATTAATACCTTTTAATTGGTTAAATGCTTAATGGAGATATATTGATTAATCATTAACATCCCTAGTACAGATACCTGCAAAATCACACCAAATCGGCTCAGTAAGTTTTTTCACTGCAAATGAGAATAATGGTAATGATGAAATGATGATGATGAAATATCATTCCCTCTAATAATGAGACTCGAATCTCTTTTGCAATATCAGTCAAAATAATCACTATTTTATTTTATTTTATTTTTTTCAAAATCATTCAGCCCTGCTTGTACTTGTCTACCAGTATGAATGTAAAATAGGTGTGAACTTGCATTCATAATGGTATCAAAAAGGTCTTAAATTGAACCCAGTATCAGCTACATTGATTAACTGCTGTTCCATATTTATTGTTTATGTAACACTTTTACTGTTTCTCTTCTAGGCCATCGTTGAGTATGCCTACACTGGCACGGTATTTATTTCCCAGGAAACGGTGGAATCTCTGTTACCGGCTGCCAACTTACTCCAGGTTAAGCTAGTACTTAAGGAGTGCTGCTCCTTCTTAGAGAGCCAGCTGGACGCTGGAAACTGTATAGGCATCTCCCGCTTTGCAGAGACATATGGCTGTCATGACCTTTGCCTGGCTGCAACTAAGTTCATCTGCGAGAACTTTGAGGAAGTTTGTCAGACGGAGGAGTTTTTTGAACTGACTAGGGCCGAGTTGGATGAAATTGTGTCCAACGACTGCCTTAAGGTGGTCACAGAGGAGACTGTGTTTTATGCCCTGGAATCGTGGATCAAATATGATGTAACAGAGAGACAGCAGCATCTGGCTCAGCTGCTGCACTGTGTTCGCCTTCCACTCCTCAGCGTCAAATTTCTCACCCGCCTATATGAAGCCAACCACCTTATACGAGATGACCATGCATGCAAGCACCTGCTCAACGAGGCCCTCAAATACCATTTTATGCCTGAGCACCGGCTCTCCTATCAGACTGTATTGTCGGCACGGCCCAGGTGTGCCCCAAAGGTGCTGCTTGCAGTAGGAGGCAAGGCTGGACTGTTTGCCACATTAGAAAGGTAATGATGTTCATGTCTAGATAATAATTTTACTGAGTGCCTTTTTGCACACAGGTGAAAATAGTCACATGGCAGCTGTTTGACTATTGGCACCCTACCCCCCAAATTTTGCTATAAAGAGCAACAAAATGTCTGGAAAAAAGTATGTGGTGGATGAATAGGTTACGCTTCGGACTCGCCTATAGGAGACGGAGGTTTAAGCCTTGACCTGGGAGGCTGATGATTGAGTTTAGTGTAAAACTCTGTTTGTGTTAACTTTTAATTTTTAGATTTTGACTTATTTGCAGTTTTATTCTAATTATTTCAGTCTCAGTTTGGTTGGATTCACACTCCAGGTGCAAATTGAGTTGGTGGCAACTGACAACTGGGTGCAAATAGCATGTCTCATCATTTTAAGCACTATTGAAAAATATTCTCAAAACAAACTTACAAATAACTTGCCAAACTTCTGTATTGTCTCAGACTAATCTGATAATATTTATGTCTTTTTTTCCCAGCATGGAGATGTATTTCCCTCAGACAGATTCGTGGATAGGACTGGCCCCGCTCAGTGTGCCCCGGTATGAATTTGGAGTGGCGGTGCTCGACCACAAGGTGTATGTGGTGGGAGGCATCGCCACGCACATGAGGCAGGGAATTAGCTATCGGAGACACGAGAGCACAGTGGAGAGCTGGGACCCTGAAAGCAACACCTGGTCCTCGGTGGAGCGTATGGCTGAGTGCCGCAGCACACTCGGGGTGGTGGTCTTGGCTGGCGAGCTCTATGCCCTCGGAGGCTACGATGGCCAGTATTACCTCCAGTCGGTGGAGAAGTACGTCCCCAAGCTGAAGGAGTGGCAGCCTGTGGCTCCCATGACAAAGTCCCGCAGCTGCTTCGCCACTGCTGTGCTGGATGGCATGGTGTATGCTATCGGAGGCTACGGTCCAGCCCATATGAACAGGTAACTACCACTGAGCCTGGATATGAGTTTTTTTTTGTTTAACTTGTTCAAATATACTTTATGCACTGTGAAATCATTAGGAATGGGGAATTTTCAGTCTCTTGTATGTTTATTTCTCTAATCAGCTAATGATTTTGTTTCAAAGTGCCAAAACTAAACATTTTGACACTTATTGTTTGTGTGTATAACAATGTTAATTTTGACAGCAAATTTTGGTTTAGTTTTAGTCATAGTCTTTTGACTAAAATGCTTTTAGTTTTTGTGATATCTTAGTCATCTGAACTGTTTTAGTTGAACAAAAAAATAGATTTTTTTATTTGATTAATTCTAGAGTAGGCTAAAATCAAGTTTAGTTGAAGTGTAAATGTTTCTCTAGAATGTCCAAGTTCACTACTCCTGGAGGACACGTCTGTTAACCTATTACTAACATTAAGTTTACTACATTGCTGCTCTTTTTTTCTCACCATAGGTCAACATTAAATATAAATTTCTTCAAACTTGAATTATTTTCCTCTTAGTTATATACACAAAGAGATTGGATCTCTCCCCAACATCTTGTGTTCATTTGTTGACAAAAACTATGACGAAAATCATTAGTCAACAAAATTAATACCTTCAGTCCCCGTACAGCAGCAAGTTAAATGGGTAAGTCACATGAACAGTAATAACTGTATCTTATTAAGCAGTTTACCCACTAGTAAAACATTCACTTTGTAGCTGCTCAGGTTCTTTCTATGTATGATATGGTGCCTCTCTTTTCCTTCAACTGTAACCTCTTTTGAGGTTTCTGTATGATGTGAAGACTGGCACATAAGATCAAAACATGCCTCTAACCTTTCTTTGCTTCTACAGATGACATTTAACATCAGTTACATATGGTTTTGGTGCTCCATCACACGTTTTTTTTTTTTTTCTTTTAAATGGTCTTTGATCTCAGTGAAAAGCTTCTATCTCTTTCACACCAACCCCAGCTTTTCTCTCAAGGTCTTGTTAGTTATTTAATAGAACTGGCAATCAAGTGAGGGATGTCAAGTGTTGGTGAGAAAATAGCCAGGGCCCTGTTAATGACTGAAGAGGAGTCATAACAGAAGTGGTTGCTGAAGTTTCATTGAGTGGGTGCCCGACTTTATGCCGCTGGTTAGACCTCTGTTGTTGCTGTGGATCTCAGGAGAGCAGCGTCGCTGTTGCTCGTTTCCTTGACTCCCGAAGCCCCTCAGGAGAATGTGTTTGGACAGAGAGTCTTTGGGGACTGTTTTCTTCTTTCCCCAATGGCTTATATGTCCTTGCATACTGCAAAACAATCCTAGATTGCCAGTGCTCTAGGTGCAGTCAGGGAGTTCATTGACTCTTAGATTTGGTAATTCACCACCATCATTCGTACTAGTTGACCGTAGCTTGAAAAAACTCTTCAGAAATGACTAATGATCAGTTTAGTTAAGTATGCATCTTATGAAGGAGTACAAAGGAGTATTTGCATGTTGTAGATGAATGACTACAAATTGCATGTACAGTATTTGACCATACTTTAGACAATTTGCCAAAGCATCCCACTAGGACCTGACTTTTGGGGACGAGACTGTTATTAAGAAGTACAAAAATTACATTGTAGTGATTGCAAACATGCTGGCCAAACACTTGTAACAAATGCATGTAATGTGTATTAACTTCAATTTAAAAAAGGATCAAGGATGTTTTATAAAGCACAAATCAGAACTGACTTGCAAATCCTTTTCAACCAGTACTTTGCCATTCTTGCTTAATATACTACTTCAGTTGCTCAGCAGTCTGGGGTCTTTGTTGTTGTATTTTGTGCTTAATAATGTACTGCACATTTCATCAATGGGTGACAGGTCTTGACTTCAGGCAGGCCAGTCAAGTACCTGAGCTCTTTTACTATGAAGCTATGCTGTTGTAATGCATGAAGAATGTGTCTTGGCATTGTCTTGCTGAAATAAGCAGGGACATCTCTGAAAAAGACATTGTCTGGATGCATGTGTTGCTTCAAAACCTTTCAGCATTAATGGGGTCTTCACAGATGTGACAGTTACCCATGATACCATGGGCACTAAGACAACCCCATACATCACAGATGCTGCTTTTGAACTTAGCAATCTTGATGGTCTCCTTTTGCTTCAGCTCGTAGGACATTAACATCCATGATTTCTGAAAACGATCTGAAATGCGGACTCATCAGGCCATAGCATTCTTTTCCACTTTGCGTTAGTTCATCTCAAATTAGCTCGGTCCCCAGAGAAGCCTGCTGTGTTTCTTAAAGTTGTTGATATATGGCTTTTGCATTGCATGGGAGAGTTTTAACTTGTATTTGTAGATGCAGCAACAAACTGTGTTTCCCTGAGTTTCTTGAAACTTGCTTACAATAAGTAAATCATTACAGCATTCTGCAGGGGATCTGTTGAGGACTCGCAGGGGTTGGGAGATCGGCTCAATTTATATTTGGACTCTTTAACCACTGTGTACTTGGTTAAACCTGCTGCATTTTCTCCACACAGTGTGGAGCGGTATGACCCCAGCAAGGATGCCTGGGAAATGGTAGCCCCCATGGCAGATAAGAGGATCAACTTCGGAGTGGGCGTCATGCTCGGCTTCATATTTGTGGTGGGCGGACACAACGGAGTGTCACACCTGTCCAGCATCGAGAGGTATGACCCACATCAGAACCAGTGGACAGCCTGTCGGCCAATGAATGAACCACGCACTGGTGAGTTTACATCATGATTTATCTGAAGCCACATTTGTAGGATTCAGAAATGCACGCAGTTGGTTACATGCGACTGTGGCATCGTCTTTCAGGTGTGGGCTCTGCCATCGTGGACAACTACCTCTATGTGGTGGGAGGTCACTCCGGGTCATCCTACCTGAACACTGTCCAGCGCTATGACCCCATCTCAGACAGCTGGTTGGACTCTAGCGGCATGATGTATTGCCGTTGCAACTTCGGTCTGACTGCCCTTTGACCCATGGCCCAGCCGGCTAGGACCCAATGAGAAAACTTAGACACAAAGATGTTTCTTTTTTGTTGTCTCCTCCTCCTCCTTCCCCACATTCATCCTCCAGGTGCAGAGGAGCGCTGCACACCAACGAGAACACCAGAGGAGAGGAGAGCCTGCTGGTTGGATGGATGTGCCGGGCTAGCTGGCTGGCTGGAGGGGGACCACAGGCGAGAACTGCGAGCAAGACGATTGGACGGCTGTTGTCAGGGGCACGAGGAGACGACCGCTCTACTGCTGCTGGACCACAATGAGGACTCTGAGCCATTTCCCAGAGGATTGTGGGAGAAAACTTGTCACTTTTGTTTCTCTGTTATGTTAGCAGACATTGTTTTGTTTTTTTGTTTTCCTTCATGCCATTAATTGTGTTTAACACTCAATTTTTTTTATTTCCCTGCTGCAACTGGAACCATGTGTTCAGATTTTGTAGAACACCGCAGTTTGCTGGTGTATTTGTATGAATATGTGGTTGTTGGCCATGTAGTGTGTATGTCCGTGTGTATGCTTGAGGGGTACGTGCATGTCAGATAGGATTGTTTGTTTTGTTACATGTCTGCGTGCAGAACTGATGCTCAGGCTCGGCGACGCAGGAGTTCTGCATCAAAATCAGTGCTTCACAAAAAAGAGAAAAGTTGGAAACTTTATATTTTCTCAAAAAGGGCTGCCTTTTTCTCTCCTGTAAATAGTCTAAATGAAATATATAGGTATGAATATATCCTCTAGTGCATTGCCTGTAAATGTTTTTCTGCACTGGGTCACTAGTGTGCGTGTCGATGTGCGTGTGTGGGTGCGTGGATGTGTGTAGTTGATTCCAAGGGTCAGTATAGAGGTGAATGACGAATTTTCCCGAGAGTGTTTGCCACTAGTCTCTGCTTCATCCTCGGAACCATTTAAAGGGATAGTTTGGATTATGTGAAGTGAGGGTGTATAAGGTACTTATCGATTACCAGTGTATAACCAACAGAAGACCCCCCCCCCAGTTTGGTGAAGGAGCAGGAGTCTCCAAAAAAGCATTATCAGTTCAAGTGTATGTTATATTTATAATATTTTCATGGCTTTACCTTGCCTACAGACAGCCTTTTTTGATGGGAAACCACCGTTATAAAAGCCAAATATTGCTCTCTCCAAACCAACCAAAGTCCGTTGGCAAAAACGGTAATTTTACCTCACAGAACATGGAAATTGCCGACTTACCACTGCTTTGTGTTGCCTTGTGTTATTGTGCGACTTTGAAGAGTGTGAACTTACCTTTTTAAATCACAAAAGTCACATGACAAACAAACTAACTGATCAACACAGCGGTAGAACAGTAGCTCTGTGTTCTGCAAGGCTGATTTTACCAACGGCATTTGGTTGGTTTGGAGAGAATGATATCTGTCTTACATAATGGCGCGAGAGCTGTGAAAATATAAATATAATATACACTTAAACTGATGTTGAATTTTTTTAGGTTGAATGGTATTCCTGTCGCTTCTCCTAATTGGGCACATGTCGAACGCCATCTACTGACCATCAATAAATACCTCCTACAACCTCACTTCAGATACTCTGAACTATCCCTTTGAAAATCCCCATGTTCTAGCTTCTGTTGCATCTTCCTAAGGTCAGGTCATGAACTTCTTGCTCGTTTTCACGATAGTTGAAATCGACCTTGACCCTCTTCTCACCCTTTGGTCTGTACACAATACCAACTGGTGCTATATTTAGGATTCAGGATTCAGCTGTTTGTCTGTGTTGCCTCACACGATTAGGTCAACCTCTGTTCAGCCTCTGCAACATTACTGTGGTGTTACATGTTCGTTATTTGATTTATGTGCATTTAAATGCGTCAAATTTAACGCCCCCCCCCAGCCATGCAATAAAATAAAGTCCTACTGAAAGGGAAGCCTGTGGTTAGACAACCACAAACTTATGTCTGGAAAACTAGCACTATATTTGCTTTTTTAATTTAAAATCTATCCTGTTAGCATTGCCCTTCCCTCAGTGTCCCTGCTGCAGGATATGAGCATGCTTTATCATTTCAATGCCTATTCCCAGTACAGTGTCACTTTCTTGACTGTGAACAAGACTTTTTCTGCCTGCAATTGGGCCTGACACCTGCGCTCACCAACTCGCCACCAAATGTGATCCTCATGTGGCCAAGGTCTCAGGTTTGAGGTAATTTGTTCACAGCTTCATGTGACGTGCCAAAACATGACCCCCATTTTTATTTGGCATCTCTCCCACCTCCAGTGCTAGGGACGGCTTCCCTCGTGTGCCACAATCGAAACATTTTCCTCTCGTTGTTATTGCTAACATATTAGCATGACATTCTTCCATCCATGCTGTCATACAGAGATGGATGATAAAAGCACCAAGGGCTGTGCCAGCCAACTCAGGCCATGTTGCCACTGTCACCAGTCCTGTGTCCTGGGAGAGAGACCGGAGTGCTCCCCTGGGTGTATGTCTGACTCCAGGCTAGGCTAACGGACAGGTCAAGCAATGCACAGCAATAGTCGGGGGCACTTGACGAGGAAAGGCTAGGTGTGGTGTGTCTTGTTGAGTCACTGTTAAAATGTCCAAGTCTAGTTTGAGTTGCTTTGTGCACTGATGTTTGCACACAAGTGGAAACTTTAACCAAGCTCTGCATTGCACTTACCAAACTATTTGATACATATTGTAATTTGTACATAATGTTTTAATTTAGGATAATGGCATTTAGATAATGCAATAAGACTTATGTTCTCTATGTGGATGAAAATGTTTTGTGTTGGTCTCTTTAAAAAGCCAAGGCATCTCATATTGCTGTAACAGAACCCCACATGGCATGTCTGTTGATTCACACTGTTGGCTGGTAATGTGGACGTCTAACAAAATATCCAAATGGTACCATTGATTTCGCCTCATCCAACCAGACATCTTGTGTTGTCATTTTATTATGCATGACAGTTCTTTTTTGTTTTTTTTGTTTTTTTAAACAAGGCTTATGTTTATTTAGGCAGATTCAGATGGATTGCTCACAATTCATTACTTATTGGTCAAATTCGATGTATACACCTTTTGATTGCACTTTATTTCCATGAACATAAGACACAACTGTACTTTATATTAAATTAGACCAAAAACTAGAAATAATAGTTTCTTTATTTGACACTATTAGACCCTTTATTAGACTTCTCTTTGGAGGGTAATTAGGGACACATTACAACACAACTGTACCGTAAACTCAAGTGTAGTATTTCCCACTGTTAAACCTTTATTAGAGTGAAATTTGGGAAACATTACAACAGAACTGAACTGTAAGTGTATTGTTTCCCACTGTCATCCACGGACAAAATATTCCTCTACCTCTCTAATTTTGGCCTTTACTTGGCAGATCTGTTTCACATCGTTTTTAAATAGTGAAAGTAGCAGATGTGTGATTTTTTTGTTTTTGTTTTTGTAGTTTATATTACAGTTCTGTTGTAATATGTTCCAAATTGCCATCTAATGAGGGTCTAACAATAGGAAATGATATACTTCAGTTTACAGTACAGTTCTGTCGTAATGTGACCCTAATTACCTTCTAATAATAAGTGTAATTAATGGTCTAATACTGTCTAATAAAGAACATATTTCAGGTTGTAGTCCATTTTGATACAAACTGCGTTATGTCTTATTAACGTACTGTAAAATTAGTGCAACCCATTTTGAAAATTTCAGCGGTTTTCACCCCAAAGTCTTGTAGACACTAGACAGGACATCTTCCACGATACCCTTTTACTTTAAACTTGATGTGTTTGCAAAATTATTACAGAAACTGTTTGTACAGACGAGAACTTTAATGACATTTGCCTTGCAAATTGGTCATGCTGTCACTGGTGAGACATTAAGTTTGTTAGATTGTTTGCATCACCATATGAAGTACTTTCTTTTCAATTTTTGGTTTATTTTGAAGAGTAACGTAAGCATAAACAACCCAAGCGTATTTCTGCAAATATGTCACTTTGTTTTAGAGAGATGTGAATGACTTTCTTTGTATTTATGATTATAATTTGTATTGTTTATGTTGTGTAACCTGATTTTGTTTCCTAATTCTGTCATACTAGATTTTGTCACACAACAGCCACAGCACAAATCACGCAGGCGTAATTATGTGCTGCTGCCATGATTCATCTAGCATCACTGTTGCGTATAATGTCATGATTTTTGAGGTGTACACTAACTACTACTTTAATGAGTTTTGGAGAGACGCTGATGAAAAATCTGCAAACGTGAATCTGCAAAAAGAAGGGATGTTAAAATTGAGTTTGTACGTGTTTTTATTATGGCCTAACCAATGTCATGTTTTTTGCCACCACTCTCACCAAAGTGCTTGTTCAAAGAAAGCAGATGGATGACTAACACCACCACTGGTCTGCGATGGACTGCCACTCTGTTTGTGTCTGAAAGAAAAAAAATCCTTTGAAACTGATGTCAATGTTAGCCAAAATGACCACTCTGCTTCTTTTACATTTCCCATTGTGTGTCTGGAGTAAGGTGAAGATCTTGAATTTTATATCCTGTGGATTAATACTGGAAGTACAAGATAACCTTAGGTGTAGAAACAGTAGCTTTTCACATTTTATCATGTTTTGATTGAAGACATTTTACATACATTTTAGTCAGTTTGTGTGGTGCAGTTGTACCCAGTTTAAAATAAATGCCTGCCTTAAAAGGTACCGTCTGCTTCTCTGTGGCTCTTGTTATACTCATCCATGAAATGCACAAGTATGACAAAATAAATCAATACAACATGTACTCCAAAATATTTGTATTTGCATTTAAAGACAGTCTCAGCATAGAAAAACAGACATTGAAAACTAATTACGATCAATGATTTATACTAGACAGGATTCCCTCTCCCAGACTTCCCTTAGCAGAGGCACTGTGTGATACTTGTAGGTCTTTGAGGTTAAAAACAAAAAACTAAAAACAAAACTCTTAAATACATATTCCCTGTGTTGGCAACTGCAGTTTGTGCTGAGTTAGCATGTTAAAATGCTTGACTTTAATTCATTAGCATTGACGTGCTGCCAGCTTGGTGCCCTGGCAGCTGAACAGGTAATATTTAAGCTTGTAATTTCAGAAAAGAGATCATCTATAGAAGTCCATTTCTGCTAATGTGATGGGAGAAAAGATCCTGTAACTCAAAATGAGAAACTTTCTGTAAATGACTTTGTATCTCAGAATAATGGCTTAGTATTGCAAAATCAAGAGAAATGTCAAAATAATGACTTGGTGTTACAAAATAATGAGAAACTTTCTCAAAATAATGGCATATAATCTCAGAAAATGAGAAACTTTGTCACTGACCCAAAATGACAACTTAGTAACTAAAAATAAGACTGAGTAACTCAAAATAATGGCATATTGTCTCAAAATTTAATCACTCAGTATCACAAAGTAATAACCTTTGTCAAAAAAGTGAGCTAATATCTCAAAATAATGAATAAGAATCAGAAAATAATGAGTTTGTTTTTCAAAATAAACAAGTATCTCAAAATGCTTAAATCTTGTCAAAATAATGAGAAGCTTCTCTTCTCTCTTTATCATTATATTCACTTAAAGGATCTTTTTTCCATCACATTGGGAAAAATGGCCTTGCATATATTTCAGACTGCCTTCAACCTATTTTCGCATTCACTCTTTGTATTAAAAGCCTGCAAATTTAATCGTCTTAGCAAACAAAGACATTAACCTGACATGGACCATGGCCTTGTTTGGTTGTTTCTCGTCCACAGACCACAGTGGAAATAGAAAAAGCACCTGTTTAATTGTAGGAGAGGGCTGATATGCATAAATGTAAAGTTGAACTGCCAATAGTACACTTTGATAGGAATGTGAGATTTCAGCCTCTATACAAGATAATAAGACAATACACCCTCACAGTGTAATTTTTCACCATGACAACAGCATACGATGCACATTACTCACTGATATTGTCATTTATGCATATCAACCCAGAACTATTGTAGTCCATTATATTCTTGGATTCCAAGCATCCCCAAAAAGAAGTAATTTCCATGCAGCACAGTAAGTTTTCTGCAAGTGTTCAGGTGAAGCCGAGGAAGCGACAGCTGACAAAAAATTTTAAAAAATTAAAAAAATCAAATGATGAAACATGATTACAGTAATGCAATCTCATCTGTGGGATCAGAACAAAATAATCATAGGAAGGGTGGATGAACGCTTTGATGTTCTTCTGTAAGGAGTTCACTTGTCGGAGGCGCGGATGTAGACCAGAGAGGACAGCAGCAGGAGCTCCGGTGGCTTGTGTAACAGGATCAGATTGTCACCCCTCAGACCATCGTAGTGCATCCAGCAGCCGTCTATCTGGAAGGCTGCAGAGTAGTGATGCTCCTCCTTGTTGAAGAGTGTGGCGCCCTCCAGTGAGTACCTGTGGAAAAAAGACTTATTAATACTTTTTTCTTTATCCTGTCCAAGAAACCCAAAGTAAGAGCATAAATAATAGTTTTATAAATAATAAAACATATTTTCCGATTTGATCTAGGACAAAGAGAGGCAGAAGTAACAGAAATTAAAAAAATATGCAAAATGTATGCAAATGCAGTTCAATGACAGCTACTTTGCAATTATTCAGTGTTGGATGTCAGACGCTTCTACAAGAAGATTTAGTTTACTGATGTGGAGAAAGTCATTCTGATTTTATCTTGTATTTTTCACACAACAGTTTTCCTGCCACAGTTACATCTCTATTCTCATACTTGTAAAGTACAAACAAAACACAGCAGCTAAGATTCTTTTTGCAACAGAAAAACAGGATCAATTTTAGTAGTTTTACAAGAGCTGCTGTTTGACTTTTGTATTCTACAGATCAGAGTTTTTAATGCCACCAGTTAATTTAATTAAATTTAAGGCAGATTTTGCAATAAAGTTAAACATCAAATGTGAACATGTAGGCGCACTCTTCTGAGTGAATACATATATTGTCAGTTCGAAATTCAAATTCAATTCAAAGAGAAAATGACAACAACTGGTTGAGTCAAACAAGTTTATGAGTGTAACTTTTTTTTGTCCTTAATGATATTAATCACTATAACTGTCCTATAGCCAGAGTCTGAAATGAGGCTATATCAAGGTTGAATTCCAAAATCCTATGCTGAAAGTCATTTAGCTCCTTGTGTTATTATTGTTGTGGTTCTCTGTTTTATAGTTTATACAGAGCTCTTCACGAGGTAGATTTGAAACCAGGGGACATGTTTTTAGCCATCATGGCTGCTAGACTTGAAAAAAACACAAAGAAAAAAAGTGTTATACAATATTATTAAAAAGTGTTCTGGTTCTGTCATGCAAGAACCATGTGTTATGTTTGAATTTCTATTTTAACCCTAACCCTTTAATTCTTTTTATATCTCTGTTTAATAAGGAGACACTTGAATCCCCTCTCATCTGTCTGTGCTCTCTAAGCAGCTCAGTCGATGTAATGAATCTTCCACTTTTCAGCAGATTGTGGGCCAGACTAGCCAGAAAAGCATGCTGGCTTGCACACTGCACAATGTGACCAGATGCAGTAGGACATCCTGGTACTTTTTGCATGCAGCTTTTCACATGAGGTGAGGACAGTAGTTTCTTGCGTCTGTGTGTCTAAAGCATGGTGCCCTGTACCGATTCAATGGAAACAGTGTAGAAGCTCCATACCTGCGCTGGCAGAGGGCCAGATGGTAAGGAACATAGGACAGCTCCTCTGACTTCCACTGCTGCATGTTGAGAATAACGAAGGGTGGAGGACCGTGGCAGAAAATTCTCTGAGAGAACTCCCTTATACCATCACATCTGTTAAAAAAGAACAATTCTTCATGAAAGTGGAGTAAGACTGAACCGAAGTAGAAGATAATGACATCCTGCCAGTGTCTCACCCCACTTGCGTGCAGAGCAGGAGTTTGGGGCAGAAGAACTCGTCCACGGCCGACTGGATGGGGTCTTGGTGAGGCAGCTCATGAGGAGGGCTGTTGGGAAATTTTCAGAAAACATGGAAATGACATACACCATCCAACAATACTCTACTAACTACAACTGAACTACTCTGTGGAAGGAAAATACCTCTAAAGACAATTAGGAATCTTTGGGGCTAGTTTTGGGTTCTTTTAGTTAGTTAGTAGTTTAGTCCTTTCTACAAAAAACTGTATACAACATTTGCATTGCCTTTTATATTCATCTGTTCTTAGAGTTTTAGGTCTTCTTACACAATATTTTATTTTACTATTGTGTATTTTATCTGATTAATACACAGTGTATTTTATTACTGTATATTTTATTTGATTATTATTATTATTATTGTCTTTTATTGCTTAATTTACTGTTATTTTGTAATGGTCCCAGCCAAAGTTTTTCAAACAGTTGTACTTGCATAACTGGTGTGACAATAAATAGCATCTTGAAGACAGCAATGCATGCGCTTTTTATGTCACCTCAATTAGTATGCAAAGCAGAGAAAATGAAACCCATTCTATGGTGGAGGTGCACACCAGCTGACCTGAACAGTAAATAATATTTCAAGTGTTGACATGGTCTTTGTACTGGGACCAAGTCCATAAGGACATTTGATATTTTTTAACACTGGATACAGAACACCACTACACAAAGACAGCTAATGGCACAACTTTTTCCTAAGTCCTGACCATTTACTATAAAATACGATGGGTGATGCGTCTCCACTTCCTCCCACTGTAAAATAAAAGAAACCAAAATATCCCAGATATGACTGCTGCCATCTTGCGCTGGTTACATAATTTGGAACCAGAGTCTGCACAGTAATGATCAGGGTTAGCTGTGGTATTGTGGCAGAGCTCAGATGTCAATCATGATGTGAAACTCTCTTTTCATATCATCAAATCACTAATTAAAACCAAACGTATAAGAAAAATGAACACTTGTACAAAGATCTGGCAAGAACTACCAAAATTGACAGAAAGCAACTTTTGAAAAAGATTATTTGACGTCTACTTTGATTCTTTAGTAAAGCCCATGTCACATCTGTAAACATGGAGAGGGTGGGGTTTATGACCTATAATGCAACCAGCCAACAGGGGCTGATTGAGATGTTTTGGCTTCACTTTTGGGGAGCTCTCATGCCATCCATTTTCATATACGTCAATGGGTGAAACATCAAAAAGTATGCAACTTTTCAAGTTCAACCTATAGCATCACAGTGTCTGTCGCAGTGTACCTGATGTTGATTGTGGTCTTGATAAACTCCTGAAAGCGGGCTGGGCAGTTCCAGTTGGTGCACAGACTCTCCTGCACAGTGGACATGAGGTTCTCCAGGTTCTCTGTGAAGTTCTTGTGCTCATTCCCAAACAGGTCGATCTCTAGTGCTGCCTGGTGGATCTCAGAGCGGTACTGTTTTTTAGACATCCTGTCCCAAATCCACAGCATCTTCACTGTGGTGTAGTCACAGCTGTCCATCAAGTAGAGGAAGTGCTCAACAAACTGCTTGCCCAGGAAGACAGCCAACTCCCTGGGAAAGCTCTGGTTGTCCCGCAGGATCACATACAGGATCATGAGGAAGCCATCGATGGTGCAGGTGTTTTTTAGGTTGATTTTAACGTACAGAGGGGTGCATGATATGGCTTTACGTCCTGCCTTAATGGTGAGGACGCCACCCCATGGGAGCACAGGCCTCCAGAAGGAGCGGTCCTCCTCATCATTGTTGTTGATGGAGGCACGAATTTCTTCAAACAGGGTCTTAGACCTATAGAAACGCGTTAGAAGAGGAATAGACAGAGAATTTTTGAATGTGGGTGAGGTTTAGTTTGATGTGCTGATGGATTTGGACCGTGTAATGTGGAGAGGCGGAGGCTTTACCTCTGAACAGAGGCTAACGTATGCAAACAGATGTTAAGTTAGCTTGCAATAACAAAACAAGCCACGTACTGACGAGTCACGTCCACCTATCCCCGATTAAATAGCGTTAAACAGAGCCTCAAAGCCTGTTAGCTAACACGTTAGCAGCTGCTGCTTACCTCTCGAAGTGAATATTGTTTGCAGTGTTTGAAATTAGCGTCTGGAGGTCTTCGCTGTCGCTCAAAACAGAGTATCTACTCTCCATAGCTCTTTGTATTTCTTCATGTCTTACATTGGATTTACAGCCAGATATCTAAGTATGGGATTTTCCAGCACTTTCCATTGAATAACTGAAAGGATGATACTTTTGCTAGAAGCAGCACAATCTTGATTAAATGCCAAGTTTGCCCCATATAAACACTCCTGTGGGTTTTCAACGGGTAATCTGAGCGGTGTGTAAATACAGTGCTGCCCTCTGCTGATTCTCGACGTAATTACGACCGTGTCTAAAAGGAACCTCTGATTTGCGAAACTCTCGAGAGATTTGCAGGCGTTATTTCTTCCTTGTGCACCTTGTACATTTAATTGTGTTACTTAGTGTGGCAACACTTTGGTCCAAATTTGGGTATCTTTTAAGACAAAAAACACTCGCTTAGGATAGGGTAAGGATCATGGTTTGGGTCAGATTAATCACTCTCGCGAGATCTTTCGCGCGTCTGGGGTTCCCTTCTCTTTTTACTTTACCGCACGTCCGCTGAAATCCCGCCCATTCACACACACCCCCTCGTGGGTGGCATAGCAGAACTGTGCATATTATTGGTTGTGAGGGTCTACTTATGCGTTATATTAAGTATATGATTGGCTGTCAGAGTTGACAGTTTGCACATAGCCCCGCCCTTCCCCGTCGTTACGCCCTCTTCAACTGATAGGCACTACGTTCGACTTGATTCCTGAAAGTTATACGCTGATTTTCAGCGCTAGTGTAGCGTTTGTGAACAGAGTCTACGTGACCGCCTTCGACTCTGGCGCTTTTTCACTTACCTTAAGTTTTTGGCTGAACTCACGCGCTCTTCTTGTCAGGCAGTGAGTGTGCAGCAGGAGACAACTTAGAGGACGGACATTCAGAACCAAAAGATGTCAGCTCAAGTCATAAGCGGGAAAGAGGTTTCAGCGTAAGTTTAACATTTTATCCAGCACGTTGATGAATGCACATATAGCTTGAAATGTGTAACCACCCTGAGGAAACGTGTCTGTACATTGGCTAACTGGGCAGCTAACTAGCCACCTGAGTTACATTTACTTTAAAGCTAAAGTTAAAGACACTTAACCAAGTTCTGTATATGGTGAACATTTTGCATGCAGCTGTTTGATATGTCAAGAAACTGGCATTGTGTGTGCTGGCAGCAGGAAATCATTCATAACTTAGTTGAATTGGTTGTACATGGCTGTCCACGTGAATGAAGTGTGCCAGCAATTGTTACTATTTTTTGTGCGTAACCAGCTAAGAAATCACAGTAGACTATTTCTCAAGATGCATAAAAATGTCTTTCCTGACAGCTAGATTACTCTAAATGTGTTCACACTAATGCACTGACTTGTGACTGTTTATAATGTAATGGTAACCCACAATGTAAGGTCATTGAACACTGGAATGAATGATTGCAAATCGTGTAACAGCATTATGTAAGAATCTGTGGTGGTGTGATATGATCTTTGCCCTGTTGATCCACTGACCTCAAGTGCTGAGGCAGCTCATAGAACATTGACACCTAAAACTAACAATTATTTGTCTCTGTTTAAATATTTGAGGACAATATACAAACGAGATCCTTGTTTTTTCGTAGTTCAACGTTTGAATTAAAACCAAATATTGCTTATTATCAAAGGACTGATCAAGTATATTTGGCAGAGACAACAGAGGTGCAGGACATTTAGTTGCATGTGCTTGTCACAAGACATGACAGCCTGCACCCTGTTAACTGCCCCTCACAGGACTCATTAGTTAAATTATTTTATGCAACACAAACAGGGTATGCAGCCTCTCTGTGCCTCTTTCAAAAGGAGCATTTACATTCATTATCTCTGTAGCTGGACAAAAGCTGTTCTGCACAAGTGGCCTTTATGGACAGAGGTTTATTGAGAGTCTGCCTGTGAGGAAATTTAGTTTTTGTTCAACCCCTTATCCAGAAGTCTGTTCTTTGATTGACACAGAGGCCACAACAATAGCAACACTGTATGAGTGGTGTTTGTTTATAAGAATATGGCCCTAGTTGATCATTGACTAGGAATTAAGATATGCCAACATGTTGTTTCATCAGCCGTCATTGTAATAAAGATTGTTGCTATGATGCAATATGGTACAATGATTGGTTTTATGAAGTCTAGGAATTATAGCATTATAGCCCTTAGTTTCTCTGTGACCCTGGGTAAACAAACAAAAGCATATTGCCGGTCATATGTACAATAATGTACCTGAGTAACAAAGTTTCAATAGTAGAACTATAAGTAAAGTATGTATAGCGTCACTGTTTTGCTCTACACTGTCTGGTTTTGCTGCACACCAAATTTCAGCCAAGACAGAGAGTGAACTGAACTGAGGTCTTGAATGAGCACATACATACATTTTTCAAAACTTCAGTACTTTCTATGCTATTGAATTTATAATGAAGGGGTGTATTGTGTTAAACATGGTATCGAAATATTGATACTTTTGATAAACTTATTTTGGAATGCCTGATGATTCAAATGGGGCTTGAAGACATTAAGATCATCCAGATTTTGAATCGGGGCTATCAGAGCACATGTTGGATATTTAGGTGAACTATTTGGATGAACCTTTTAGAATATAAAACACTAATCTTGCAGAGCCACCTGGACAAAAGCACTCTGAGATTACTTGAAAGTTAGTTCAAATGGGTTGTGTCATGCATCCATAATAAGTAGTAATCACGTAGTGTATGTATTCCATCATTGCTTGTAATGAAGTTCATGTGATGCACAAAGACACTGTGTTTAAAACAAGATATTTGGTCTACCTTCAGTGCTTTTTGATTACTTGCTTACTTACTTACTCTGTTCTCTTTTTTCATCCACAGTGGATGAGATCAGTCAGGCTGATTAGTTGTGAGACTGATTGTGTGAAAAGGTTGCAAAAAGTTGTTGTTAAGAGAGACATGATACTTCTTAAAACAGATTTTAGTTGCTATGAGTTAAAGTCCATCTACTCACTCAATCTTGTCTTGGAATGGCTGAGTTGACTTTACCTCATCTGGGTGTTAGGGGAACAGATAAGCCATAACTGCCATAATCAAACCATTTAAGATGTACTGCACACTACTGCGGTTTTTTTAGTAGTAATCTAAATTATATGACTGTACTGTGATGAAACCTATTCATGCTGGTGGTAATATTGACATAAAATTGATAAAAATCTGAATTGGATGGGTTGAAAGTGGCTCCACAAGCCGTTTTAAATCAGCCCTGAACCGGGCCAGACCAACACTAACATGGAATTGATCAATTTGGACTAACCTATGTCATGAAATTCACATTAAAAAAGAATGTCAATGCCCTCTAATCAGTGGTGGGTGGCCCAACTCACGAAACAACCCCTGCCTCACAAATCCACTCACCTACCCTGCCCCCCTCCAAGCCCCTTGCTCACTTTTTTAGCATTTTTCAAAATTAAAAATGCAGTGGGTGGAGTCAGTTTCAGACCTGGGGGTGATGTTACACTTTAAACAAATAAAGATAAAACAAAGACAAAGACCAAAGATAAGAATCTCATTCACTCTCTGATGACCTGGCTTTGCTTCTCCAGTCGAGATTGAACACTGCAGATTGGAAAATGATTACTAGTTTCACAATGAGATTGGCAGATGGCATTTATCTGGGCACGAAATCTGTAACCATTGCCGGGGAAGGGAATGAGTCGGGCCCGTGGTTTGCACACCATATGGTCTGGTGTCTTTGCTTTATAATGGTACAACTGTCACTGCACAGATATTAAAAATCCAGCTGGGTTTTCATTCTGTTGTTTTGTGTTCTCAGGCAGGTGAGGGCGCGCCTGAAGACGGATGTGGAGCAGATGAAGCTTCAGGACCCCAACTTCAGGCCCGGTCTGGTGGTTTTACAGGTTAGTCTTACATGGGAACTTTGATGGGAAACATTTTTGGATTTTTTGTTTGCTCTGGCTTTCTCAAGGCCTTCCTCTGGAGATGGTTGGCAGATACAAATTTGCGTCATGTGAATGTCATTGTGTTCCCCTGCATGGATACAGAGTGTATAAATGTGTTCTTCTTGTAGATGGAGAAGTTTGAAGTGTTCTGTTATGAACACATATGTATGGTTGTATGGTAGAAGGTGTTATTCCTTACTACGGGAAGTTAAAATGATGCTTTGTGTCTTTGCAGGTCGGAGACCGTGATGATTCAAATCTGTACATCAGCATGAAGCTGAAGGCAGCAGCAGAGGTAAAAAGATCACTTTTTTGCCATACAATATCTACACCACACTTTTCCTGTGTACTGTTGGCGATCAGTTCTAATGTCTGGCCTATTCTCTCCTTCTGTGTGCACAGATTGGAATAAATGCTACACATATGAGACTTCCCAAGACTGCAACTGAGGAGGAGGTGAGGATGGATTGTTGTTACTGTTGAAGTGCCCATAAAAACTCACAAATCCCTAAATTTCAGTGTGGATGTTTTTTAAAACAAATGGTTTTCAGTTCAGTAAGGTAGGAGTAAAGTTTGGGATTCAACGTGGTACTGGTGTAAACAAAAAATGTTAACACGGTAAATGACATATTTAAAGTACCTGAGAGTGTAAAGACCGTCTGTCTGCCTGTAGGTTCTTCACAGCATCAACGAAGTGAATGAGAACTCGTCTGTCCACGGCCTCATCGTGCAGCTGCCTTTAGACTCGATCCACAAGATCGACACAGAGAAGGTCACCAACGCTGTGGCCCCAGAGAAGGATGTAGACGGGTAGGGCCTGACATCAACATTGAAGTGTTCTCTTGCCTGCTTTGAGTCTGATTGAAGAACAAAATCTCACTTGGATCATTTTTACTGATTAGACATCTTAAATTTGCAGTGTTCAATGTGTTGTGGTCTTTGTACAGCCTGACCAGCATAAATGCAGGGAAGCTGTCTCGTGGGGACCTGGGCGACTGCTTCATCCCCTGCACACCAAACGGCTGCATGGAGTTGATCAGACAGACTGGTAAACACACCCTTCAGAACATCTGTTGCTAAGTGAAAAAAAAACCATCTGTACTTTGAAAACGTATGACAAAAATTGAATGAGGCCAAAATGATTCAGTTGATCCACCGCTGTCTCTGCAGGTGTGTCTGTGGCAGGGAAGAGAGCTGTTGTGATTGGCCGCAGTAAGATCGTGGGCGCACCGATGCACGACCTGCTGCTGTGGAACCACGCCACTGTCACCACCTGCCACTCTAAAACCGCTGATCTCCCTGAGGAGGTACATCACCAACACCTCCACCCAACCCAGCAGTACAGTCTCAGGATTGTTTTCCCATCAGCCATAACACAAGCAGAGCAAATAATGAGATCAGTGATGTTTTCATGTTGCTGTTTTTACCTGTTGTGTATGGGTTCTTTTTTTTCAATTTAATTTTCTTTTTTTGTGTGTTTTGAAGGACAGATTCAAGTCATATCATACACAATAAAAGAAGTATTTTTCCTTCAGTTTTACTTTTTACATTTTACCTGTCTCATTTTAGAAAATGAAGCAGAGTAGAAAATGGAAAAGGTCTCGCACATGAATTACATTAACCTTAACTGCCTTCTGTCTAAAATTAGAAGAATTGATGCATGTAAGAAAGAAAAATGATAGTAATAGTAGTTACAATTTAAGAAAAGCAAAAGAAAAAAGAATGGAAATAAGAAAAACAAAGAAATCAGAATGGAGGAAGGTTGAAATACTGCTCAGTGTTCATTGTTGCATTAAACTCCAAATCTCTGCTGCCCTCTTGTGACAAAAACAACATCATGTCTCGTCAGATTTTGAACATGTCTATGAAATCTTACTATTACCTTTTGCAGCATTGTTACACATGCTGTTCTTTTATTAGTGAGACACTCACTAATGTCAGTCGTTGTGTTTGTGCAGGTGCGCAAAGCGGACATCCTGGTTGTTGGCATTGGGAAGGCAGAGATGGTGAAGGGGGACTGGATTAAGAAGGGAGCAGTGGTCATCGACTGTGGCATCAACCACATTCCAGGTTGGACTAACTGTTATTTTAAAGAAAGATTAATCTGATGATTACTTTCATGAGTAATCAGTTAATTTCTTAGTCTATAAAATGTCAGATTTTGAACAATGGCCAGCACAGTTTCCCAGAACCCAAAGTGAGTGACTGTAATCCACTTCAGAAGTGAATTAGTAGACGTCAGAGAGGTAATTTTTATGGTATTTAGCTCAAAGTTTCTCTCTGTATCTTTCAGATGAGACTAAAGCAAGTGGGAAGCGGGTGGTGGGAGATGTCCACTACGCCTCAGCCAAGGAGCAGGCTGGATTCATCACCCCTGTACCCGGTGGTGTGGGACCCATGACTGTGGCCATGCTGATGGCGGTACGGTCCATCTGGAGGGTCAATCCAGAACTTAACTCTTATGATTACATTAATTGTGCTTGTGTCATGTCCGTGTTGTATATGTCACATCAGACCAGGCTGCAGCAATGGCATTTTTATTGCTGCTAAATTTTCTGACATTTTCTTATTTTCATTGGTAGCATAGAAAACTGTATATAACATTTAAAAACTGCAAAATGAGTGTTTGTATATGTTCGTATGTGTAGAACACAGTGTTGAGTGCAAAGCGTTTCCTGGAGAGCCATAAACCAGGCAGGTGGAGCATTTCTTACACCAAACTCAACCTCCAGAAGCCTGTGCCAAGGTTTGTCCTTTTATCTTCTCCGTCTCTTAGTCATGTGCTCTGTTAACTTGTTTTTGTAGGATTCATTATATTCAGTAATCCATGAGCTGCTTAAATTCACTGCCTCAAGTCAAATCTCTATGAATGTGCTCTTTGTCTTTCAGTCTTTGCTGTTTTCTTCCTTTGCTCAAGAAAAAAAGTGATTTTGTGTGTTGTCTTTCTACCTTCCTTCAGTGACATTGTGATTTCTCGCTCCTGTGTGCCCAAACCCATCGACCTCCTAGCCAGAGAGGTTGGCCTGCTCTCTGATGAGGTGGAGCTCTACGGAAAGACCAAGGCCAAGGTCAAGCTGAATATCATCAAACGCCTGCAGGCCCAGCCAGACGGAAAATATGTGGTGGTCACTGGGTATGCTATCAGCGCTTTAATCTGCTCTACTGCAGTGTTTCCCCTGCAGAACTTCAGAATGTTTTAAGTTGTTTATAATTTAATTCCCAGTTTGTACATAATGAGATGCTGATGAGGTAAAAAACAGTAAGTAAAAGTAAGTAAGTAAGTAAAATAAGTCATTTTTTGTGACAATTTATTGCTTGACCTTTAATTAATGCTGTTGTCAACGCCACTTTGGAAATAAAAGAAGCATTTTTACTCAAACAAAATGATATGCATTCTGTAAGTAATAATAGAGGTTGTTCATTAACTTAATCTATAAAAGAGAAATCATTTTCCTGCCCGGTGGCAGATGCATGAAATCAGGGCTTATATGGAACCAATCTAAATGTGGATGGTGTCATTATTCTACAACCATTACACTG
>JAJHUR010028096.1:1261-22594 GCA_027495735.1 Lutjanus campechanus | reverse complement strand
TGCTAAATTTTCTGACATTTTCTTATTTTCATTGGTAGCATAGAAAACTGTATATAACATTTAAAAACTGCAAAATGAGTGTTTGTGTATGTTCGTATGTGTAGAACACAGTGTTGAGTGCAAAGCGTTTCCTGGAGAGCCATAAACCAGGCAGGTGGAGCATTTCTTACACCAAACTCAACCTCCAGAAGCCTGTGCCAAGGTTTGTCCTTTTATCTTCTCCGTCTCTTAGTCATGTGCTCTGTTAACTTGTTTTTGTAGGATTCATTATATTCAGTAATCCATGAGCTGCTTAAATTCACTGCCTCAAGTCAAATCTCTATGAATGTGCTCTTTGTCTTTCAGTCTTTGCTGTTTTCTTCCTTTGCTCAGAAAAAAAAGTGATTTTGTGTGTTGTCTTTCTACCTTCCTTCAGTGACATTGTGATTTCTCGCTCCTGTGTGCCCAAACCCATCGACCTCCTAGCCAGAGAGGTTGGCCTGCTCTCTGATGAGGTGGAGCTCTACGGAAAGACCAAGGCCAAGGTCAAGCTGAATATCATCAAACGCCTGGAGGCCCAGCCAGACGGCAAATATGTGGTGGTCACTGGGTATGCTGTCAGCGCTTTAATCTGCTCTACTGCAGTGTTTCCCCTGCAGAACTTCAGAATGTTTTAAGTTGTTTATAATTTAATTCCCAGTTTGTACATAATGAGATGCTGATGAGGTAAAAAACAGTGTAAAGTAAAATAAGTCATTTTTTGTGACAATTTATTGCTTGACCTTTAATTAATGCTAGGCAATAATCCAAAAGCACTATTTATTATTAAAGGAGAAAACATTTTGAGACAATACCAGATTGCTCCCCTTTTCCTCAGAGTCGGAGCATAGCTACGTGAAGAAAGTATTGTCAACGCCACTTTGGAAATAAAAGAAGCATTTTTACTCAAACAAAATGATATGCATTCTGTAAGTAATAATAGAGGTTGTTCATTAACTTAATCTATAAAAGAGAAATCATTTTCCTGCCCGGTGGCAGATGCATGAAATCAGGGCTTATATGGAACCAATCTAAATGTGGATGGTGTCATTATTCTACAACCATTACACTGCTCAATCAACATTTGTTAATTTTAACTGATATAACAGTACCTGGAAAATTACTCACAAAAGAGAACACATTAGAAAATACTTTTTTAAAGTCGCCAGTGTGTTCACAACACCTTAACTTGGCAGGTCAGTCCCATGAAAAGAATTTCACATATTGTGTATTTTTTTGTTTCATGTTTGCTGTTAGATGTTGTTGCAATATATACTAACATCAGAACTCCTACCTTTGCTTGTAACGTAACTTTTCTTTTCATTTGCCCAACAAATTTATATAGCTGATGAGGTTCCTACCATCATCAAGTTACCATCATCGATCTATCTGCCAAAGTACTCGGTACCTGTTCATTTCTGTCCCCGCTGATAAAGATCTTCTGTCTGCAGCATCACGCCCACCCCTCTGGGTGAAGGAAAGAGCACAACCACCATCGGCCTAGTGCAGGCCATGGGAGCCCACATGAAGCTCAATGTGTTTGCATGTGTCCGACAGCCCTCGCAGGGACCCACCTTTGGCATTAAAGGTGAGCTGTTGAATAATGGACACTCAGTGAGAAGGTTGGCTAGGTTAACAGCTGGTGAAATGGGAACATTTTTAGGTCCTCTCCTGGTGTCTGAATCTGTAGTTTTGTCTTCTGCCTGCAGGTGGTGCTGCAGGAGGTGGATACTCTCAAGTCATTCCTATGGAAGAGGTACTACAGTACACTACTGCTTCAAATGAAAAACTTGCTGCTTGTATAAAAATACAAAGGCAAGATTGTTTTTACTTAACGAGTCTGTTCATTTTAGTTCAACCTCCATCTCACTGGTGACATCCACGCCATCACGGCTGCAAACAACTTGGTGGCTGCTGCCATAGACGCTCGCATGTTCCATGAGCTTACACAGACTGACAAGGTGGGTACTGTATTTCTTCAAAATACACCTTTTGCATGGTATTTAATGGACTGTGACTGTTATTGTCAGCGACTGTCTTTCTCTCTGCATCCTCAGGCTCTGTATAACCGCCTGGTCCCGCTCAGTGGAGGACAGAGGAAGTTCTCTCCGATCCAGATCAACAGACTGAAAGTGAGTGATCGTGTCACAGACTTGTAGGTTTTAACTTAACTCACAGACAGAATGGCGTGCACGTGATATTTAATTTTAACTCTCTGTATTTTTTTTAGAAACTGGGCATAGAAAAGACTGATCCCTCTTCTCTGACTGAAGAAGAGATCACCCGCTTTGCCCGCCTGGACATCGACCCGAGCTCTGTCACCTGGCAGAGAGGTATGCACGCTTGAGACGCATCTTAATCCTCATGAGTCTTACGTTGTCTGCCTCATTCGCTCTGATGTACAGTATGTATAAACAGAAAGTGATCAAGCTTTACATACAACTAATAAAATGCTCATGTGGTCCTTGCGTGTCAATACAGTGCTGGATACTAATGATCGATTCCTGAGGAAGGTCACAATCGGCCAGTCGCCAACTGAGAAGGGACACACAAGAGAGGTACAGAGATCCACAATGCTGTTTATTTATCAGTAAACTATGTGTAATATTAAAAATCTCTGTAGCTCCACCTAGTGGTTGTATCAAAAAAGACACTGAGGCAGGTAGAAATGCAACACACCACATTTGAAGGATGCTGTAAACTAAATGCATTAAAAAATTGACATGTAGTAGCTTTAAGCATCGGATCATAAGTACAATTTAGCCAGCATTTTTAGGTTTTCATTGAAAAGTTTTTAAAATTTTTGTATCCATAATGAGACCATTTATTTTTCTGATTGTTTCACAGTGGGTATGATTTAAGCATAAATAAACAAATCCTGCATATTATGCCATAAAGCCCCATCTATAATGCACATGTAATACAATAAAATGTATGTAATGACAGAAATACGATCCTTGAAGATAACGGTTAACTAATTCTTTTTTAAATATTTGAGTACAAGGGAGTTTCTGTGCTGTCATCTTCTTTGCTTATATCTTGAATGTTTGCTGCCTTGTTATTGATGATAAGGGGACATGCACTCCGTCTCTGTCCTCCAGGCCCAGTTCGACATCACAGTAGCCAGTGAAATCATGGCGGTGCTTGCCCTCACCAGCAGCCTGGAGGACATGCGTCAGCGTCTTGCCAAGATGGTCGTGGCCACCAGCCGCAGCGGCGAGCCCATCACCACCGAGGACCTGGTCAGTGGTCTGAAGTCGCCTTCATGATGGTCTGTATAATTACAGTGGAAACGAGGCTCATATGATGTGTTGTTTCTCTCTGCAGGGTGTGAGTGGAGCTCTAGCTGTGCTAATGAAAGATGCCATCAAGCCAAACCTGATGCAGACATTGGAGGTGAGTGAAACACACATGATAACCTGTCTAGTTCCACTGAAAAGAGCTTTATAAACCAAAAAAATGTAGCATGTTCTTGTTGTTATTGATTTTTAAAGTGGCTCTGTTTATTTTTCAATGATCCAAACACACCTGCGTGCCAGACGAATAACATTGCCTTGAGTTATGGGTTTTGTGTCAGATCTAAGTTGTCTGAATCCGCAGGGAAACCCTGTGTTTGTCCACGCCGGCCCGTTTGCCAACATCGCCCATGGCAACTCCTCGATCCTGGCTGATAAAATAGCTCTGAAGCTGGTTGGACCCGAGGGCTTTGTAGGTAAGTGCAGCCAAGAAAATGGCTCTATGGTGACGTGTTTTCATCAATATTTAATCTTTCTGGCACTGCAGTGCTGCAGTAGATGGTTTCCTGTGTTGATAGTACAAGTGATGGTGTTGGCAGATGTTATATTGTTGTAAGATATTACATAGTATTCATAGTATTCTCAATGTCTATTAATTGTACTCAACAGTGACAGAGGCTGGCTTTGGTGCTGACATCGGCATGGAGAAGTTCTTCAACATTAAGTGCCGCTACTCAGGCCTGAGACCCCACGTGGTGGTGCTGGTGGCCACCGTCCGAGCGCTGAAGATGCACGGGGGAGGACCAACGGTGAGTTTGCATGACTTCAGCATCCTAATGACAAGAAGGTCAGTATATCTTTTCATTGTTGGGTTTTCCTTTCAGAAATGGGCATTAAAACAAAAAACAAGTGGCTATTTGATATTTGTTTTAAAATACAACTGTTAAAATTGAATTTTAAAATTCTTTGTCATGGTCACTATGGGATGAGTGAAATTGTAAAAAGGTTTGATTTTCATTTTGTAACAAAAAGTGACAAAAATAAAATAAAATCACTGGAAAACAGAAAGGAAAAAACAAACACTTTTTTTCATATTGATTCACTTGGCACAACGGGTGTCCTCAAAGGACGGCTCACTTGAGCGCGGTGAGATTTCTGCAGATGACAGGCTTTGTTTTGCCTTGTCTAAAATCAGAGTGGGTTTCCAAAAACATTTTAGCTTGGGCTGAAGCAACACTTGCACATTTGGTGCCTTTGTCTTGTAAATGAGCACGTCCAATCTCAGAGTATAAAAAATCAGGCCTTTTTTCTTGTTTTTATTTTTTGTTTGAATAAAAAAGGTAAAATCAGACATTTTTTAAATTTCACTCATCCCCTTGACTATGACAAAGAAAAATAACTTGTATTTTAATTTTTGTTTTTTTAAAGCAAAAATCAAACAACCACTCATTTTTTGTTTTTTAATACTTGTTTCTAAAACAAAAATCCAGTGACCAAAAAATACACTGACCGAAGAGAGGTAAATTAGTTATTTTGACCCAAAAAAAAAGGGTTAGGGTTAGGGGTTGTGTTTTTATTTTATTTTATTTACATAATTTTACATTATGTTTATATTTCTGTTGTTTTGAGTTCTGATCACATCAGCATCCACACAATCACAATACATATTTCCCCTGCACAACACAATGGTCACTCTCCTTCAGGGAATGAAAGCACACTGCTGCTGAGAGTGTGATTAGATTTCCTGCTGAGTGGACGTCACAAAACAATAACTCATTGATATTCTCACTTCTTCATTCACGTAATTGTTAGCATCTTAATAATCCTGAGGCAGACAGCTGAAGAAAAACTATTCAAATAATCTCTGTTGTATAACACTTTGTGAGCTCATTGTTGGATTAAAACATTTTGTTTTTCATTTAGGTCACAGCTGGGATGCCACTGCCAAAGGAATACATTGACGAGGTAATTTTATCTTTATTTTAAATTATAGTTTTCTGTTGATGAGCTGTAGATTAACATTAAAAAAAGATTAACATCTTCTATTCCATATTGTGTATTCATTAGTTTGTGCTGAGGTGCAGCACACCACCACAAATTTAAAAGCTTTGTCTATTTTAAAGTGTCCAGTAAACAGTAAACAGTATTTACATTTAAACATTTATGCAGACTGGGAATTTCTGCTCTTAAGAACCTTCTGGTAACATTATTTAATGAAATATTTTATAGAACCTGGAGCTGCTGGAGAAGGGCTGCAGCAACATGAGGAAGCAGATAGAGAACGCACAGCACTTTGGTGTACCAGTGGTTGTGGCTGTCAATGGTTTCAAGTGAGTGATTGATGGCAACATGCAGATAAATTGACTTTAATTTTACTTAAAGCTGCACTGATCTATATTTTCACATAATGGATCTAATGACTACATGTAATGTGAAAAGGCTCTCTTCTAGTGATGATGTTTTAATTTTTCAACTTTATGATTTTCGTTCACTGGTTGCTGTTATCAGTGAAAAAGCTCAATGTACGCTACCTGCCCAGTGTCAAACAGAGCATTTAGCAGCTAAAAAAACTGCTATTTCCCTCAGGAGTTTTGGAGAACAAAACTGCTCTTAGCCTTGAACGCTGCAAAGCAGTAATGTCAGTTTCGTGTTTGCAGCTTGTTGTGCTGTACACAAGTCGCCAAAAAAAAAAAAAATCAAGAATGTGGCTTTTAAATCAGGATCATGAGACTGAATCTGTTTTCTGTTTTTTCTTTCTTCACAAATTATGATGTTTTCAGTTTGAGTGTCTGAGTAGAAGCATAAGGAAAATATGACCCTTGTTTGAGGTGGAACGGTATTTTGTCAATAAAGAGATGAGGTGATGAATAGTGACATAAATGTGTTGTTATAGAGTTTTTTTTGTGCATTCCTAAATTCTTGAGAGCCGGTCTTTTTCTCTCCTTCCCTTTTGGATGGAGGCTGCTGTGTCTGTTTATCTCTAACACTTCCTGTTCTGACCTGTCCTGCAGGACAGACACGGAGGCCGAGCTGGACCTGGTCTGCCGCGTGGCCAAAGCTGCCGGAGCCTTCGATGCTGTGCGCTGCTCCCACTGGGCTGAAGGTGGTGCTGGTGCTGTTGCTCTGGGTGAGGCTGTCCAGAGGGCCTCTGAGGCTCCCAGCAACTTCAAGTTCCTCTATGATTTGGAGGTAGGGGGCCATTACTAGTCTGCTGTTTTTCATTTTATGTAATTTACTAGGTTGGCTAAGGTTTAGTATCTGAACAAATTTTCTAGAAAACCTGTTTGCCATTATATTTATTTTGTTTGTGAAGGGGAATGAAGATATCAGCCACACTAAAGATAAAAAATAATGTTCTCATTGCTGTTTAAATAAATAATAACTTAAAAAAAAAAACAGCCTTGGTCAACCACTAAAAATTGTTTCTGGTTGGAATAAGTGGGTCAGCATATCAGCTAAAAACTACACTGATGGCACTGTGCATATTTATAATTCCTCTCTAGCTCCCCATTACTGATAAGATAAGAATAATCGCCCAGAAGATCTACGGAGCGGACGATATTGAGCTTCTTCCAGAGGCTCAACACAAGGTGGAGCTCTACACCAAACAGGTCAGCATCTCTCCTCGTCAGTTTGTTTCTTTTTGCCTGTCTGTCTCTCAGGTTTGTTTGTTGACTGCTGCTGTCAGTGGAAATGATCGTCAGCGAATGAAAAAAAAAATCCGATATGTTTTCTCCCCTCAGGGCTTTGGCAATCTGCCAATGTGCATGGCCAAGACTCACCTGTCGCTGTCTCATGAGGCAGACAAGAAGGGCGTACCCACAGGGTTCATCCTGCCAATCAGAGACATCCGAGCCAGTGTGGGCTCTGGTTTTCTGTTCCCTTTGGTTGGCACGGTAGGCTTCATTTATGTCGAGCAAACAACACCCTTCCTCTCCACAGTTGTGCTGCAGGTTCATGTCTGGGAGGCATTAGGGTGTGATCCATCACCTGCAAACTGCATTACAGTGTACCTTGATTTTCTGCATTCATCTGTAATTGTTAAGGAGTGGTGTCCTATTAATGAAAACAAAGCTTGATTTGTACTACTCAACTGTCTTTTCAAGTAACAAACACGACATCACAGATTGTCCTTGTTGTTGCAAACACACACTCTGCAGTGATCAGTCTGTGCAAGCAGTGTGTGTACTATACGGCATCATACAACTTAAAGTAAATATTGAATCCGGCAAAACTCTTGAAGTGTAAAATAAGCCTGTCCCAACCAGGGACGGGAATCAAGAGTTGGTGCCAAATTGGCACTGGTTCCTGATATGTCAGCACGGAAATATTCTATTGCTGATTACCATGGCAACGGTAGAAGCTTCAAAACAAAACATGATTGGCCCTGTTCTGTTTGGAGCAGAACTTTTCCATTGAGCTAACATGCACAGTAGCAGCACCCTGACTCTGTTTGATTTGAACGGGACCTTAATCAGTATCATTTGTAACACCTGTGCTTACTCTACTATTTCATGTCAAAATGGCTTCTGTGAAACCGGTCATTAAGCAGTTCTCTCAGTGCTACAGAAGAGATGGTATATTTCACATTTTAAATGCCCCGATGATGAAGTGACTCTCCTGTTCATCACGTGTTTGTACAGAAGTTGGTTGTGCTTGTTTGTCAGCTTGGTTCTTGAAGTGATATTCCACCGCAGTGTAATAGTCCACTCAATATGTACTCACCACTATGCCGATGTGAAGATGGCTGAAGATCTTCAGTTCACAAAACAATCCTGGAGTTTCAGCAGAAAACAGGGTTGCAGCTAATGGCAGTGATTGGAGACCAAATGTAAATGTTAAAAAAAAAAGAACACAAAACAAACAAAATGTCTTCATCTTGCTCGTGTGGTGTAATCCAAGCGTCCACGAATGGCGTCTTTTGTGGTTAAATTTTAATGTTGCGGCTCGCGAACACTTGGATTACACCACACGAGCAGGATGGAGGCATTTTGTGTTTGTTTTGTGTTCTTTTTTTCTTTTTTTACCCTTACATTTGGTCTCCATTCACTGCCATTATACCGGATTTGGCTGCAACCCTGTTTTCTGCTGAGACTCCAGGATTGTTTTGTGAACTGAAGATCTTCACCCATCTTCACATTAGCATAGTGGTGAGTACATATTGAGTGGACTATTACTCTGCGGTGGAATATCACTTTAAGGCTGCATTATATGTGTATAGAGTCTATGAATGGCCAGAATCTGTCTTATATAATGTCTGTCATAATGGTTTTTCTCTCGCTGTTCCTCCAGATGCCCACAATCCCCGGTCTGCCCACCAGACCTTGTTTCTATGACATCGACCTGGACCCTGAGACTGAACAGGTCAACGGGCTCTTCTGAAGCAGGACTCTGCGCTGTATGATGGTAAGGAGGGTAGACGACACATACAGATACCAATCTTACGTTGAAGTGGGCAGACACTGATGATAACTGTTAATATCTTGTTATTGTTTGTTGTTTTTTTTAACTCCCACTGTATAGACATAGCCCAGCTGCCCTACCCACTGAGCCTTAATGAAATGTGATGGACTAAAAACTGGAAACGCCTCAAGTTCGTCTGCTACTGTTTTTTTTTTTTTTTGTTTGTTTTTTTTTGTTTTGTTTTTCACTTTGACACTGACATCTGTAAATAATTGATTTGGTTTACCCAGATGGGTTATTCAAGAAACTTAATTAATCACAAAACGGTTTATTCCGCGGGGAATGCCCGACTGTAATGGACTTTTTTCAACAGGAAAGTGTCCTATTGACATTTCTTTCAGCTACATTGCTCGCTGCACGTAAACAAGCCCATCTTGTATTTTCCAATGACAATAATAAACCTACACTGTTCAGTGGCAGCTCTTGTATTAACTACTTGTGTATATTTTGTATGCACTACACCAGGAGCATCTTCTCCAGGTTACTGTCTGTAACAATCCACTGAATGATGTGTCTTTTGGGAAAAATCTATTATTAATGAAAACCACTGATCATAAAAAAAAATAATGCTGCCTTACAAATTTGCTATCTTCTATCTCACAAACTTGTGAGTTTTGCCTGTCAAATTTCCTATTTTGTTTGTCTTGTACACCAACTGAATATTTCTAACACTGTCTAACATTGCTGGAGCTTTCAGCACTGCTGTGAAACTGAACACTCATTATTTTGTAATTGCACTTTTCTGTCAGAAAAGATCAAATAAAGTGTCTGTGACAGAAACCCACATAGCTCTTTTTTGAGATACTTTTTTTTTTTTTTTACAGTATTTATCAAATCTGTTCTTAGAAAATGGAATTAGTTGTCTGTCTCATATTCTAACACATTCATGTTTTCTTTTCAGTCAGTCTAATTTTCTATTTATTTATGATTTATGCACAGCCCATCTGTGCATCAATACCTCAGACAATCAGGATATAAACTGTGAACACATGTACTTACAGGGGATCATGTAATCGCTTCTGTGTGAGCAACTTTAAATGACATCAGCCCCTTAATGACACTCAACAAGAGTCAAGCACTCAAAGATATGAAAAGAAATATAACCACCACCCCACAAATCGTTTCAGAAATGAAATTTTTGCATTTTGCGACATGAAATAGAAAACTTAAAGCGATAGTTCACCCAAAAATTAAAATTCAGTCATTAACTACTCGCCCTTACACCAATTGAAGTTCAGGTTTAGTTTTTTAGTCCACAAAACACTGTTGGGAGTTTCACAGATAAACGGCACTGCAGAATCTTCCAAACAGCTGAGGTGAAGAGTGAACACATTTGGTCCTGAGTGTGTACAAGGTTTTTATTATATGTAGAGTGTCTACTGTCGGTCTCTACAGATGTAAAATATTGTTCACTTTACAGATTATGAAGAGTGCAAAGTTCTGTGATCGTATGGGGAGTGCGTTAGTAGAAAATGTTCATGGCATCACTGGTAACTGTCACATGTGAATGCCCTACTGATGCTAAAAGGTTCATACAGCAACATATAATGCCAATCACGATAACATCTTTTTTGTCCTTTTACGTTTCTGCTTATTTCAGCAAGACAATGCCAAGACACAATCTGCATGTGTTACAACAGTGTGGCTTTGTAGTATAAAAGTTCAGGTACTGGACTGACTTGCCTGCAGTCCAGATGCGTCTCCCATTGAGAATGTGTGAATCATTATGAAGCACAAATACGACAACAGAGACCCCAGACTGTTGAGCACCTGCAGTCGTACATCAAGCAAGAATGGACGCGAATTTCACTTCCAAAACCTCAATAGGTGTCCTCATTTCCCAAACACTTACTGAGTGTTGTGCTAAGAAAAGATTACGTAAAACAGTGGTAAACATGACAGTCCTAATTTTCTTGAACATGTTGCAGACATCACATTCAAAATGAATGTATTTTTCCAAAAACGGCAACAACGTTTATCAGTTCAAACATGAAATATCTTGTCTTTATACCATATTGAATATGGGTTGAAAACTACTTGCAAATCATTGCATTATGATTTTATTCTTTAGTATAAGTGGTAGTTAGTGCAAATTCAGTAGTAGTGGTTATTGTTCATGTGTGGATCTCCAGACAGTGAGTGATGACTGCTGATGCTCATGATTCAGTAAAAATGAAGGTAAAGTGTGGCATGATCACATGCTGGGACTTTTTCTTTCATGCAGCACAAATGTAGACTGAGGCATTGTGATTTGTGAAAATCACAAGAAATAATTATATTACTTGGTTAAATATCCCCTTTTTTCTTACGGTGGCTGTTTACTGGCAAGAGGGTTGGCAGTTTTTTGCATGGTGTTACACGTCAGTCATCATATCACTATGGAAACCACTGTGCCCAGCTGCTGTTAGAGCTGTGATGAACGTCTGAGGTGCAGAGACACATTCAAAGGTGTGCTATGTGCAGTGTTATGAAGTGAAATAAGGAAAATCAACAGAGATCATAACAGGTAAGAAGCAATTTTACAAGCATGCATCATATTTTCAGATTTAAAATGGTAATTGATAGAAATAATCAAAATGTAAAACTTGTATATTTGGACATGTTTTTCACAAAAGGATATATAATTTAGTCATTTGTGTTACTGAAAATACTTCCAGGCTCCATTGAACGGTACCTTTTCTGGAAAACATATTTTATTGGATATTAACATATTGTATCTACTACTATAAATATTTATCAATGGATGAATCAGACCGCAGTCTAATCAGCATTTTGACCAAAGGAGAGTGATTCAGTGATGCACAGACTGTCTACTGTGAAACAATAACAGATGGTGTGTCTGTGTGTGACAAACTGCAAAATGGACATAAATTGTGTTTGTGTTGTGATATTTGCGGGGACGTAATATTAAACAAACACTTTTCTATTAGCAGGAAAACAGCTGAGCACCATGGATGATTAGAAGAAGCGTCAGTAACAGCAGCTCAGACTGGTTAAAAATGCCCAGGAGAAAGCTAACTACATCTCTTTCACTGGGAATATCAAAGATAAAAACTGGAAACACGAGCAGACACAGCGGCTCAAACTGCACATGTGATATGACTGCAATTTCAGCGCAAACCTGTGAAGAGAAAATCAGAGTGGAAACAATACCTCCGACAGAACATCAGAGACACTCGCCCTCACTAACTCCTGGAGCTCACCAATCTGATTCATCACAGAAACCGAAAGCTTTGAGGCAAGTTTTCTCAACACCTCTCAGCTGCTTCTCGTGCACCCTGAAACCTGGTGAGGAAGACAGCCATGATGAAGGTGAATATCATGCTGGTACGTTCTTCAACAGATACACCAGAGACTCTGTAGACCTGAACACCACCGGTGGCATTTTGGCCCCAGAAATACAAACAATCAGCAATGAAGAACATGAACCATCTGTGGAAGAAAGCAAAACCTTTAAACTCTTAAATCAGTTCATTATTGCTCCCAACCTGCAGTCAAAAGTGAAATCTTCAGGGCCAGAAAATTCCATGCAGCTAACAGCATTTTGGAGGCAGAAACAGAAAAAGCCTCCTCTCTTCCAGGGTTGTATTGAAGAAAAACAGTACATCTCAGAGGAGATCTTAGTCCTGGCTAATGAACATGCTGATGGGAGAATGACCCTGCATGAATATCCAGATAAATGTCCTGAGATGCTGACAGTGAGTGTAGATGTGACTACTGTCACATTAGAGATCAACGACCGTAATGAAGACAGTGAAGATTTGACACTGTAAAAAAAATCATACAGGAATTCAGTGAATTCAACTCATCTTTTCCCATGAACTTAAAATAAATATACCAATTTTATTTATTCGTGATATTTTCGAATGTACTGCAAAGTTCAATCAACTCACTGAATTAAGTCTCTAAAGAAACCATATATGATATGATTAGCATATCACCAGACTTCCCAGCATGCATTGTTTGAGAGTTCAAACTCTCCTGAGACTCTTCTTTTTTTATAGTTTGAATGTGATGTAAAAGAACTCGCTGTTTGTCTCTAATACACTTTAAGATAATACATGCAACACGTGAGACTCCAGCGAGATGTGTTTTTACATCAGTGATGTTCAAACAGTTTAATGGACAATGTTTCCCAGATGTTGAACTTTATTAATGTGAAGATGTCGACTGTATGATCACCATCTTGTTGATGCTGTTTACATTCAACCTGACGCAAATTCACAAAATGCACTACAGAATTATTTCACGTGAGTATAGATTTACTGTATATGTATTTATTTTATTTTAGATTTTTCACCCATTCCATTTTGAATTTAATTAGTTATCTGGATATATGTTGTATTTTGCATTTTGTGTTTATTGTACCTACATCTCTAATGTTGTTGTACAACCCTGTAATGATAGTAAAAATCCTTGACTCTTTGAAGATCAGTCATGGTTGCTTGTTTTCACAATAATGTAAACCATGATGAAAGATTTATTAATTAGAAGTTAATGAATTATAATCAGTGTTAAATATTATAAATCTTGACCAGTGTGGCTGAAGAGCTATTGGTTCAACTTAATATCTTAAGCTTATTGGACATGCTTTCTCAAGTACAACTGAATTAATATCAAGTTTATCTGACTAGAAAAAACTATTGTTTTGAATCATTATATAATTACTTCAACTTGTCTTTTCAAATTCAGTCAACTAAGGACTTTGAGGCAGCCCGGGTACTACCTTTTTTAAGTTAAAAAAATTATTTTCTTTAAAAACATGGTTGTGTGATCGATAGCAGAGAGATTGTGATGGTGCCGCGGTCTTTGAAGGTCTCCTGCAGCTCTCAGAGCAGCACGGTGAGTCAGGATCATGGCCATTCTCAACATGTGGATGATTTACGCCAGCAACAAATCATAAACCCTCCTGATGTCATCTCATACAGAAATGCGTCAGAGCATTCAGCAGTAAGGGAAGAGATCAGACATCATTCAACAGTGACTCATTCTCAATTCACCACAATGCTGCTGTAGAAAATGGCAAAGGCCTAAAGGAAAACAAAATACCAGCAGACAATGTGACAGATAATGCAGCTGTTATGGAGAATTTACAGTTCGACACATCTGATGGTAGCTTTTAAGTAATGATGGTACACTCTGAGCAAAATGCAGAGCAACAGTGTGAGAAAAGAGGGTTTGTCCTGCTATAAACAGCATGCTCTGTGGTTCAGGTTTCAACAAAAACAGCAATGAAACAGCTTGAAGATGATCTGCTGCCCATCTGGACCTCTACAAGCAACACTACGAGGCTTAGAATGGAGAGAAAGCTGTTATGTTTGTGGATAAATAATTATACAATATCAAAGCAGCTTTTTCTCATGGGAGGATCGATTTGTAGGAAATTTAGGAAAAGTAGAAAAAGTAAAATCCCTGTTGTGAAATATTTTGTGAGCTATGTTTTGTCAACAAGTGAAAGTTTTGGCCAGTGCTCATCAAAATAATCAGGAAACATATTTTTATTGAACTGTTTAGCTGTATTATGAGAAATAATGTGACCAGACGGCTGCCATTCAGACGGACCATGAAAGCCCCCAAAACTCAGATCAGACTGTTAAACTGTTGACCAAATATGGATTTGATTCTATTACTGCATTGCACATTACTTACCTACATTGTTTTTTAGAAGCATAGTGTAATGTTTAGCTGTGATATGAAAAACTTACTCAAAAGGGTGCTGTGTTGAAAACAGATGTGGGGAAGACTGTGAGGTAGTAACATGCTCTAGAATGGCTGAATGTTGTATATTGCACCTTCAAATTACATTTTGGAATATGCTACATACATACATATATGCTACATATAAGAGGGAAACTGACTAAATGATCACCTTAAATGGTCTTTTTTGACATTTTGGGAAATTTGCTTAATCACTGTTTTTTTCCCCAAGGGTTTCATCCCTCATCCCTCAGCATCCAGTTAGCTTAGCATAAAGCAGTGCTAAAGATCACTTATCAACACTTTATATTTTGTCTGTTTTATCTGTACAGACACCTAAGTGTTTTAGGGGAATATTTCTTGACCAGGATAATCACCCTGAAAAACAGTGAACTGTCACTATACACTTCAAACACATGAGACAAAACATGTGAACTAGCAATCTTTAGACAGAGTCAAGCTAGCTGTTTCCCCCTGTTTACAGTCTTTATGCTAAGCTAAGATAAGCTAAGCTAACCTTCTGCTGGCTGTTGCTTTATATTTAGCATAAGCACATATGAGAAGCATGCTATCGTCAAAGTCTTGACAGAAGACACTAAGCAGTTTTCCAAAAATGTCTAATGTCCCTTAAAGGAATAGGTGGGGCCCAGAACTTCAGCACCCTGGGCTGGTGATCAGGCCTCAGTCACATACAAACTATATTATACAGACTATCCACCCTGGACAAGTCGCCAGTTCATCGCTGGGCTCACACACAGAGACAAACAACCACTCACTCTCACACCTACGGGAAATTTAGAGTCACCAATTAACCTATTATGCTGCATGTCTTTGGGCTGTGGGAGGAAGCCCGAGTACCCGGAGAGAACCCACGCAGACACGAGGAGACCATGCAAACTCCACACAGAAGGGCCCTGCCGGCTTGGGGAGGCCCTTCTTGCTGTGCGGCAGCAGCGCTAACCACTGCGCCATCGTGCCGCCCCTACACAGACTATACAAGCTAAATTTTAGTGTGATCTGGTCAGCAGCGGTGAAAATATTCTGCTTTGGCTCTCCTTAATGTTTCCAAAGTTTGATGGACACTCTCTCACTCCTGGAAGGTATTATAATCAAACAGAAAGAAGAAGCTGAAACACATTCAAGCTCCCAAATAGTGAAACCCTTTAGTAACTTCTTTAGTATAATACAGTAGACAGTACAATAATCATTATAGTATACAGTATAATATTCCTATGGAAATACTTTTCCATCTTTTTTTTATTCTTTGGGTTTAATTTAACTTCATCCTGTCAGCTATAGTGCCACATTTTCTGTATCCACATAACAGTACGTTTATAGTATTTTTTTTTTTATCATATTGTCTCAGTAATTCTGGTGTCGTGGCTGATGTTTATGGTTGGATAGACTTAACATTCGTTAAGTTGTAAACCTAAGACATGGTGTTGTGGATAAATGTGTTAATCTGGAGCCTGTCACTGAAGTTATATTTATGTGAATAAACAATAAACCAGGCTTGCCCTTTTCTGAATGAATTTATTAGAGATGTATTTTTCTTTACAATCATGATCACAATTTAACAACTTAAGGATCTCTTTTTTTGTCTGTATACTTTTTATTTATTGACATATTTCATACAAGCATGTACTTTGCTCACTGTGCTGTGAGCTCATATCATTGTGTAATATAAATCTTACTCAGACCAAAGACATGTCGAAACATAGGCATCCTATATAGATTCAATCTCAATTTTTTTTAGGGGGTCAAAAAAGAAAATCTTAAGGATCTCTTCATCAGTTACGACCTCCACGACCTCCTTGACCTCCACGACCTCCACGATCTCCTTGACCTCCTTGACCTCCTTGACCTCCACGACCACCACCACCGCCACCACCGCCACCACCACGGCCTTTTCTCATTTGTTGTCCACGTCCCTTGCCTTTTCCATTTCCATTCCCCTGTAAACAACCATAAGAACAATGACTAACACATTCTCTTAAAACACAGAAAAATGGCTGTATGATTTTAAAAAGATTAAAAAACTTTTCAGATTCTTCTTCCTCATGTAAAAGATTCAGCCAGTGAGACAAAGCAGCATGAAGAACTTTTCAGGAATATGAAAGACGTCTTACTCCGTCTGAATCAGATCCAGAGCCCTCCCCCACTTCACCCTCCTCCTCTGGGTTGTTTTGCATCTGCTCCTACAAGAGAGGGAAACAGCTAAACATTTTCATGCTGTTCAACCACAGGCCTGAAGTTTTGTAAGGACACAAAATTACTCACCTCTGGGGCAGTGGATGTGACAGAAAGACAAAAAAAAAGGAAAAGAAAAAAAAAGTTACACAAAATGGCAAATTAATATGAAATATGAGCATTTGTTCCCTTCCAAATATCTGTAATAAGCAGTCATCAAACTCTTCCAGAAGCTAAAAGAAAGATAATTTCCCACTTAAATAGTGATAAACTGACAAAAGTCAAATGATAAATCAAAATATGTACATACAAATAGATTTAAAGTACAGCGAGCATTGTACCTGCACTAATAATCCACTAAAGGCACTGAAGCACAATATCCTAAGCCTAAGGTAATTATTATATTTTCCTGCACAGAAAAATATTCCAAAGCATTCTGTTGAAAATGAAAAAAATACATATAACAATTAATGAAAGAGACTTACGTTCACTCATTTTGCCCTGTTTACAGATGCAGTAGAAAGTCTTCTCCTGGAAAAAAAATTTAAAGGAAAGATATTAAAACTGGAGTTATCGTGTTTCAAGCTGTCATTATAAATAATCAACAATACCAACTACACACCCGGTGAAGAAATGAAAAGGATTCTGTCTAATGTGCGTGCTCAGGCTGTATTTATACGGTGTCAGAAGAGATGAAGAATGTGGGTGTATTAGTCACCTGTTTTGAAGTACGGCAGTTTGACAGTTGTATTACAGGTCAGATTTGGGTGTGACTGTTTTTGTCTGAGAGGTATTGACAGTTCCAGCTCTAGATATTAAATGTAGGATCTTCGCGGACATTTGAGAGTCAGGGTGTAACCAGAGATGGGCTGAAACTAGTCCAACCATAAAGGTAAAACATGCAGGATTGTTTGTTAACGCACCATTCAAAGTTGGCCCCTCCTCCCCAAGATCAATGAATAAGAAACAGGGTGAGACACAGAATGAATGGAGTGAGGGAGCGCCATTAGTGAGAACAAAGCACTGAATCAGAGAAATAAAATGATATTTTCTGATTTTTTTCATAGCCAATTAACACACCCACACCTCTGCACAACAGCAGATTTTGTGTGAATAGGCTATCTTATGAAACTGAGTTTAAGACATCGCTTGAAAGTCAGCTAATCTCACATTGAGGGGAGGGCTGTTCCAGAGCTGAGGGGCCGTCACTGAAAACACACCCTCAGCTTTCAGTCTGGTCTGAGGAACAGCCAAAACAGTCATTGTATGAAGGGTTATACCCAAAACCACATTTGAAAGGTTCCACCCACAACTGCCTATGACAGGTTAAACAGAAAACCATTCTAAGGTGTAATGGTCCCACCCAGAACCAAATTTTAAGATTCAGAAGCCATTTGTTTCTTAGTGGAAATGCTCAGAACGGTTCAACATTGGGAAAGGTCTGTCTGAGGGTTCTATCCAGAACCATTCCACCTTCTCAGGGTGCTAACAAGAAATCTTCTGCAGCCCACCCAAACCTTTAATCAAAGCTCTGATCAACATACGAGACCAGTCACACCAATGATGATATATATGATTTGTTCATGTGACAGATCACCAAACGTGGTGTAGCATCTGGAAATCTTGATCAGACAAATGAAGAAATAACACATGATTTAAATCCCTTTTTTATGTTGTTGCTTTGTTTAATTATTCTGAATACCTTAAAAAAATCATAAATACTTAATAAAAATTAAAAATGCTTTATTTATTTTTCATGACCACTTAAGGCCCACCTGCCGGGCTTTCCCAGCCCACCAGTGAGCTGCAGCTCAGACTTTGGGAATCACTGATCTAGAATCCACACAGGGCGTTCTACAGAGAATCCTTTTACATTCCAAGGGTTTCCATCTAGAACCGACCCAGGGGGTGGGGGAGTATGGATTTTTTTTAAGGGTGAAGACCCTGATGAAGTCTGAGAGTCGATGTGTGTTGGTCAGTTTGTTTGCCTGTGCTTGAAGAATAAATGTACAGTATTATTTCACCAGAAGATGTAAGGAAGGAGAAGTAGAAAACATTCAGGCTTTACCAGAGCCAAACCCTTTTGGATTTGTCTGTCTTCAAGCACCACCATCGGGACAATATTTACCCTCATTTTGAAATCTTGTTTTAGCTGTGACAACCTGAGTTGGGGTCATGATAATGTTGGCAGAACTTTACAAATCTCTGCTGGTTGCATCTGGCAGTTGTGGTGGCATTGCAGTAGGTGCTTCATTGTCTGCTGCCTGGTTGGGATCTGCATTTTCACCTTAATTGTTCTCCAAATATATATTTGTCACATGATGTCGCTGCTGAAATGTTTATAACAAACCCACAGCATCATCACACTGTCCTTGGTTACCAGCTAACTGTGTAAATTACAGAGGCTCCACACAGGTAAAGTTGTGAACATGTACATGAAGCTATAAAAGTTCATCTGTTTTGGATAAATGTGTTCATTTGTAGAGTGCCAAATCAATCTCTGAAGTTATATCTATGTGAATAAACTATAAATCAGTCTAGCCTTTTTCTGGACGAGTTTATTAGGGATGAATTTAATTCTTTCCAATCATTATCACTGAATGGTATGTTTTATTATTTTGGATTTTATTGAAGTTCATCCTGTCAGTATATATTAGCTATAGTGCCACATTTTCTCTTTCAACATAACAGTGAGTTTATTTTCATCATATTGTTTCAGTAATTCTCGTGTCGTGGCCGATGTTTGTCAACCTTATATTAGGCTACATAGACTTACACTCATTAACTTGTGAGACATGGAGCAGTTTTGGATAAATGTGTTGATTTGGAGTCTGTCAGTGAAGTTATATTTATATTTATGTGAATAAACAATAAACCAGCCTTGCCCTTTTGAAAATGAGTTTATTAGGGATGTATTTAATTCTTTCCAATCATTATCACTGAATGGTATGTTTTATTATTTTGGATTTTATTGAAGTTCATCCTGTCAGTATATATTAGCTATAGTGCCACATTTTCTCTTTCAACATAACAGTGAGTTTATTTTCATCATATTGTTTCAGTAATTCTCGTGTCGTGGCCGATGTTTGTCAACCTTATATTAGGCTACATAGACTTACACTCATTAACTTGTGAGACATGGAGCAGTTTTGGATAAATGTGTTGATTTGGAGTCTGTCAGTGAAGTTATATTTATATTTATGTGAATAAACAATAAACCAGCCTTGCCCTTTTGAAAATGAGTTTATTAGGGATGTATTTAATTCTTTCCAATCATTATCACTGAATGGTATGTTTTATTATTTTGGATTTTATTGAAGTTCATCCTGTCAGTATATATTAGCTTTTGTGCCACATTTTCTGTATCCACATAACAGTGAGTTTATAGTATTTTTATCATATTGTTTCAGTAATTCTTGTGTCGTGGCCGATGTTTGTCAACCTTAAATTACATAGACTTTACACTCATTAACTTGTGAGCCTAAGACATGGAGCAGTTTTGGATGAATGTGTTGATTTGGAGTCTGTCAGTGAAGTTATATTTATATTTATGTGAATAAACCATAAACCAGCCTTGTCATTTTGAGGATGAGTTTATTAGAGATGCATTTAATTCTTTCCAATCATTATCACAGAATGGTGATTCAAGCAGTTCTCCATCATTTACCACCACCATGCTTTTCTTTCATTTTTTTATGTCCTTTTCCGTGTCCATGTTTTTTTCCATGTTTCTTCTCCTGTAAACAACCATAAGGACAATGATAAGCTTAATTTTCTTAAAACACACAGATAAATGGCTACAAAGTTTTAATCCAAAAAGATTAAAAAACTCCTACCTTTTTAGGTTCTTTTCCCTCCTGTAAGAGATAAGAGGAAATTAACATACGAGCAGTACAAAGTCATGGAATCAGCCAGTGAGGCAAAGCAGCATGAAGCACTCTTTAGGAAGATGGAAGATGTCTTACTCCATCTGATTCAGATCCAGAGGACTCTTCATCCTCCTCTTCCTCCTCCTCTGACTTGTCCTCAATCTCCTTCTAAGAGAGGGAAACAGCTTCATAAATACATATTTTCATGCAGTTCAGTCACAGGTCTGAATCTCTAAAAGGACACAAAATGACTCACCTCTGGGGCGGCGGCTGTGATGGAAAGACATGAAAAAGAAAGAAAGAAAAGTCAAAAATGTGCAAATTAACGTGAAATGTGGAAATTATTTGGAAGGGCCAGTCATGAGATGCCTCCAAAAGCTAAATGAAAGCAAAATTTCTCACCTCAACATTCAGTGTTAAACTGACTGTTAGTTTTCATGTCAGCTAGCGACAGTGTTGTGTTGTGTTGTTTAAATCACTGATACATACGTTAAAAATAAAGCAGTGTGTTACTGTCCCTCCTGGTAAACACATCTGGCCAGGTGTTTTAAATTTTTATGACCAATGCATGGTGTTCTCTATACTTTTGAATGGTCTTTCATGTTTTTAAGATGTAGAAAGTCTTCTTTACAAACTGATGTTACTTTGTATGAAGGCGTTGCAAAGAAAGTGTTGCTCTATACATGGAGAACAAAATGCTGTACAACGGTTCAACCAGACTGACAACTGAAAGGACACCAAGAGACAGAGATACCTCTGAACAAATCAGAATACCACCAGTCTTATGTAAAAGAAATCGCATCAAAATCTGCAGATTCAATTAGAACAAGTTTCTGTTTCAGTGTCACATCGCAGGATAA